>OY720347.1:17745186-17814112 GCA_963082975.1 Labia minor | reverse complement strand
TTGAGTTTTTTTATTTTTTACGGTGTAATTTTTTGATCACAACCATTTAGGTTATTTTTTTATCTTGGCCTCTCTTATTCCGCAAGATAAGGCATCATTCAAGATAACCATTAGACAATAACTTAAGTAAAATGTTCCAGCTATTATCCGAAATAAAAGGGTTAATCTGCTACTTCTGGGGAATAGAAAAATTAGATCACAATCATGGAGACGCAATAAAGAAAGAAAGCGATGAACAAAGAAGAAGAAAAAAAACGAGTTCCTTCATCTGAGAAAGTGATTGAGAAGGAAAACAAGATAAAAAATATAGACATGTATATAGAGAATCACATACACATAGAGTGGAATTTTGATTGTGTTAGTTACGAGTGAGTTTTGTGGAGAAGAGAAGGTTTAGAGCAACCGGAGAAAATAAAACAAACACCTCGAGATATGATTTTAATTGAGCGGGATCAGATTTAGGTTCGTTAACGTTTGAGGTCAAATGAAAGTGGAACCCCTAATCCTAAGCTTTAACTGTGAAACATTAAACGATGAATGAGATAGCCAACTGGTTAATAAACAATTAACATTACATGACCAGGTAAAATAACAACAAAAATATTGGTTTAGTATCTTTATCCGATAATATTGTATAATAATATGTAGAATCGATGTCTGAAATAAAATTTTCATAAACATTTACAATATATCTAATGGTTTTTACTATCTCGTAAGAGATAGTATTGCGATTACGAAAATTTTCGGTGTTCAGATTTTGATGTTTTTATACGTTTTGAAGGTTCCTGAATAATTTTCACTAAGGTTGAGAAAAATGTCTGTGTGTGTGTGTGTATGTATGTAACCAAGATTATGCAAAAACGGTTTGAGCTAGAATGATGAAATTTGGTACATGAGCATTATTTAAAATTCGTAGTTTTCTATCAACTTTTGAGAAATGTAGCTCAACCAGAAGAGGGTCATTACATATAACGTTTTGATTTTTTTCTTCTAAAGTTGCCGTAAAAATACAGATATATGTTTGATAATTTTTCACATCATTAATAATTGTATAAAACTGCTATATATAGAATTTCACTGAAAATCGCTGAAATTACCAGAATTAATTTTTTAATACTGCAAATATCACGCGCCAACACGTGACGTGGTGCCATCAACAAAAAGCCAAACATGCGCTGGATTAATATTTATTATTTATAATTTATAATTAATTAAATTAAATTTAAATATAATATATTATGTTATTTAATGCAATTCAAATTGCGAGATAGTCGAGTGGAGACACTCCAGCTAATTTCTTTTGTAGGAAAAAAATAATAATTAAAAAATTTGTTAGCTTTCGCCTTTAACTTTTTTAATCTACAACTACGATAAATCCAGAAAAGTATATTAATATCAAAGACATATAACGGACTGGCTGAAATAAATGAATAAAAATAACTCGTTAAATAGTTGATAGTTTCATTTATCATCCGGGTCTGTTTAATAAATTTCAAGCGACTTTACTTCAATTATATTGCTATTTATTTTTATTTACATTAAGTAAAGTATAATTGTGGGAATTTAAACAGCAACTACGTAAGACAGCGTTTCCTAAAATACAAAATATTATAAATAAAATAAAATTAAGAATATTTATGTTATATCCATATCTGTTTTTCCATTGCATTAATACATACTTATAAATTATTTGTAATTGTTTCAGAACCTTTATTTTTTTTCATTAATTTAAAAAATAAAGAAATTTAAATGACGTTAGCAACTACGTCAGACCGAGCGCTTCCTTATATAGAAAATATTTTAAATATAAATAAAATCAAATTACGAAATATATATTATATTATATCCACAGGCCATACTTTTGTCTTTCAGTGCATTGATACGTACGTTTAAAGACTGTATGTTTTATGACTATTTTATTTTTAATTTATGTTTTTAAAATTATTTCAACAGCAGCTCTGAGAACCCGGTACTAATATATAATTTCATCAACTATTTAACGATTTAAAAAAAAAATTATCCAATAAACCGAAAATATCTATTACATAATGATTATCATATTAAGAATTGAAAATTAAATTTTCTTTAATAAATAATTTTGAAAAATATATTTTCTTAATAAAAATATTGCTACAGGTGAGTGGCAAAATTGATTTATCTTTGGAGTTCAATAAATAGTTTCATAAATTCAAACAACGATGTTTCTAATTAATTTCTAAACATCTTATTTTATTAAATTCTTTTAAAGGTAATAACGTGAATATATAATTATATCTATATGTTTAATTAGTATTCAAATTAATTTTCAATGGGCGGTGAACCAAATAAATTAAAATCAATGATATCTATATAGGAATAAAATATAATTAAATAGTTCGATATATGAAATTAGATTAATTAATAAAAATATATTTCTTTATTAGAAACAAGTAATTTTTACTATCTCCATAGAGATAGTATTACGATCACGAAAATTTTCGATATCGAGACTTTGATGTTTTTATACGTTTTGAAGGTTTCTGATTCATTTTCACAAAGGTTGAAAAAAATGCCTCTCTCTTTATCTTATATCTATATATATAAAGGAGAGTGTTTGTATGTATGTATGTATGTAATTTGTTTACTTTTTTGCTGTCACAGAAACAAACAAAAAAGAAATTCCCAATCAAAGAATTATTATAATATTTAACTTTTTATTTTAAATTCTAATATTCAAATATCATTTCAATTAAATAATTTATTCTAAAAAAGTTCTCATTTTAATTAATATAATAAAATATTTAAATCATATTTAACTTAAATTATTTTGTATTTATTCTTTCTATATTTGAATACTTCTTTTATTTTAAGGGAGGGAATTAACTATGATCTAAAAAAATTAATAAATGAACTTAATAATAAAAAATCAAATAAATCCATTAATTTAAATTAATACTATTAATGAATGTATATATTGTTAATTTATCTTTAGTTTTATCAATACTTTTATACCGTTAATTTTTATAAATTGTCTCAAGTCTCTAACTTTGCAATTTCTCAAATTTTATTATAATTAAAAATATTCAATAAAAATCAAGCAATGAAATTAAAATATCAAAATGAAATGATCAAGAAATATTATACTCTATTATAACATATACAATACTTATAACTATAGGCGGAGGAAATATTAGACATCATTGCGGGTTCATGCCAAATCGATCAACATTAATTAAGATATTTTCATTATGACAGATATTAAAAAACCGCGAATTCAATATCTCTGTTCACTAATTATTTGTAGACTTTAGTAAAACCTACGCATGACTCAATAGATCCGGATAAACTTTTTCAAATTTTGATCTTAAAATTTATCTTGAAGGTAGTAAAGAAAGAGTAAGATGTGGAAATCAATTGTAAAATATTAGGTTACCCAGACGACTTAAATATAATAGGAGATTCGGCAATTGCAATTACAGATAGCGAGGAAAAATTAATCGAGGTAGGAAAAGAGATGAGGTTTGAAATTAATAATGATAAATAAATATATTTAGAAACAAACAGGAGCAGTATTAACAAACAAAATGTAGAATTTGAATATGTAGAAAAATTGAATGTAATCACGAAGGATAATAATATTTGAGAAGAATTTAAATCGAAGTTGCAATCGGGAAACGCCTGTTATCATGCAGTAAAGAGGCTTATCTCATCAAAATTATTATAAAAATTATAATGAAAATTAAAATATATAAAACAATTATTTTGTCTGTTGTATTATATGAGTGTGAGACATGGTCTATGATCTTAGGAGATGAGAGTGGATTCAGAGTATTTGAGAATAGGATTCTCCCCAGCATTTATGGGCCAAAGAAAGATGAGTACATCAGGGAATGACGTACGAGAGATGGAACAGAGGCTCAGGATAAGGACACTTGGAGAAATGTGGTTGTAGCTGCCAAGAACTTTCGAGTACCGTTGAGCCACGCATGGTCTATGACCCTGGGAGATGAGAGTAGATTCAGATTATTCTTTCCAGCATTTATTGGCCAAAGAAAGATGAGGTCACCGGGGACACTTGGAGAAATGTGGTTGTAGCTGCCAAGAACTTTCGAGTAGATAGATATAACATATTCAATAATAATATATATAATTAATTTACTAAATAAATTAAAATATATTTTAAATAATCACACAATAAGAAATGAATGTTTTATGTTATACATTGTTTGAAACAAAATGGATGAAAACCTTTTACTACTTTCAACCAAATACTATGTACCACTCGGGGGTACAGGGGGCGGAGCCCCCGTCTAGATGTGAAGAGCGACGAAGGAGCTCTGAGCAGCTAGTATATATATATGTGTGTGTCTGTGTGTATGAATGTAGTAAAGATTACACAAAAACGGTTTGAGCTATAATTATGAAATTTGGTATACGGGCATTATTGAAAATTTGTAGTTTTCTATCAACTTTTGAGAAATGTAGCTCAACCGTAAGAGGGTCTTTACCTACAACGTTTTGATTTTTTTCTTCTAAAGTGACCGTAAAAATAAAGATATATGTGTGATAATTTTTCACATGATTAATAATTGTATAAAACTGCTATATATAGAATTTCAGCTTGATAGATTCGCTAAAAATACCGGAATTAATTATTTAACATTGCAAATCACGCGCCAGCACGTGACGTGGTTCCATCAACAAAGAGCCAAAGACGCGCTGGTTTAATAAATATTATTTATTAATTTTAATTTATAATTTATAATTAATTAAATTTAATTTATATATAATATATGTTATTTAATCCAATTCAAATTACGAGTTAGTCGATTGGAGACACTCCAGCTTATTAATATATATAGATTTATTTTAAAATTACCTACCTCTACTACCTATAATACTTTTAAGTAAGAATATATACAATTTTTAATCCTATTTATTATTAGAATTATTCTATATTTATATATAATGGTAGGAAAATAAAACTTTTTATAAAAATCCATCAACTGAATATACAATATATTCTAAAATTAAAAGCCATTTAAAAATAATACATTTTCGCCATCCCATTTGGTTGGTTGGTGGCAAAAACTTTTTAATTTATAATTCTACAAAATAATGCTGTTTATAATATCTCGGGTTTAAAATTATAATAGAAAGTGAAAGAGTATGGGAAGAGAGGGAGAAAGAGAGCAAAATGAAGAATTGACCACAAATAAACCATCTCCTATACGGACATGGATGGAAAAGAGCAACGAATGGATGGAATGGTGTGTTTTGTTCATAATTCCATCCTCCCCCTCCTCCTCTCCGCCAATCCCTTTGCGTTGAAGAATTATGACTCTTTATAGATAAAATGAGTTTTGATTTCCATAAACCATTTATTGGGCTATAAAAATGACCAAGCAACAACAAACGACGACTGGAAAAGGGTCGTTGAAGCTGTCGGGAGGGAGAATGAGGAAGTTTTTTTGTTTTAATGTTTTTTTTTCTAGATATATTTTTACTTTAAAAACGTGAAGAAATTAGTCGGGTTGTTTGGATTGGTGCTGTGCAGCGGCTGTTGTTATCATAAACCAGCCAGGATAAAATTTATTATAGAGAAGTTGATGGGTGGCAAGGGGGAATGGGAGAACCATTCGGGCAGCTAAGCTAGACGAGGTTATCGTAAAGTTGATTATTTAATCGCACCCTGGCTATCCAATGTCTCCTGACTCCAACAAGAGGCTGTAAAGAGTTCACATCTTCAATAAAACAATAATTCATTCATTTAAAAAATAAAAGAAAAAAAAAATATTCAACTCTCCCCAACCAAATCTAGGAAAATAAATCATTCTATTAAAAATGAAACGTTGAAACTTTTCTGTAATGATTTATATAATACATATTAATGTAATATTCCTGATCTATATACGAGGTCTGTTAAAAAGAAAAAGTGAATTTTGAATTTTCGATTATCGATTTATTTTTGTTAGTTTTATACACATATGTTTCTCATATGTTGACATTATCAGCCATTTTGGATTAGTAGTTTGTTTTTGACATCTGAAAAAGTTAGTCAAGTTTTTGTGTGTTCTTCGATTTTTTACTTAAAAAAAAATAGATCAAAGAATCTGTATTAAATTTTGCGTTAAAAATGAAATAAAGTGCTCCAACGCATTTAAAATGTTGACTGTGGCATTCGGTGAGTCTACTTTGTTTCAAAAAAATGTTTTATGTTTACGAAAAAAGAACGCCAAGTTCGATCAAATATGAAGGTTTTGCTCACTGTTTGGCGTGGTGTATCATGAGTTCTTGCCAACAGGTCGTACTGTTAATAAGGAAGTTATGCAACGTTTGCTTGAAACAATACGGCACAAACGATCGTAATTGTGGAAAAACAAATCATGGATTCAGCATCACGATAATACACCAGTTCACACAGCATTGCTTGTTCATGATTTTTTGGACAAAAACAACACCGTAATCATGCCTTCCACCGTATTCACCAGATTTGGCTCCTTATGACTTTTTCCTATTCCAAAAACTGAAGAGACCAATGAAACAATTGATGAGATAGTCGGAATCCAAGAAGGAGCTGATGGCCATACCGAAAAGCGCATTTCAGGAGTGCTTCGACGATTGAAAGAAGCGCTGGCATAAATACATTAAATCTGAAGGAAAAATATTATAGAATTACTTTGAAGGGGACAAAATGGATTTTCGAAATAATTCAAAATTCACCTTTTTCTTTTGAACAAACCTCGTAAATATATATATATTTTTATATATCTATTCTCACCCTCTCCTATTATTACTTGTATCATTTTTCGAAACAATTTATAATCATAAAATATGTATAGACAAATGTGAATAATTTAATACTAAGGAAAAATATTATAGAAATTAAATTGCAAATATTTATTAGTAGAAATTAACCATTTTTTTACTTCTATAAAAAATATTAAATTAAAACTATATTAATTATATTTTTATATGGAAGAAAAGGGGTTAAAAAAAACAAACAAATCTTTTTGAAGTGTTAAAATATTGGTTTGTTTTGATGTTTTGTTCCCATTTTTGTTTTTGTTTTTTTTTTGATACTACTTCACTTACTGTTCCCCCAAGTCAACCAGCGGCATCAAAAGCTATACTGCCAAGAACAGCACAATAGACCTGTTAATTAACATTTCTTTCATTTGGGCTACGTACTTGGTTGGATTAGCCCTTGAAGCGTTTCTTCTTTTTCTCTCTTGCATCCTTTAATCTTTGTTTTCTCTCATTTTCTTTATTATTCTCCAAAAGAAATAAGAAAAAATAAAATATAATAAAAATAAACTTTCTATAATAAATTTCATAATCATCATTATCATTGTGTATTATAATAGATGTAAAATAAGTGAGATAAAAGTAAAGATTAAACTGTTCAATCTTTGATAATGTTAATATTCATAAATTCAATATTAAATGAATGATTTATGGATTATTCATAAAAATTAATCCAAAATATTTAATTATTTTAAAATGGTGAATAAGTAATTATTTTCAAATAAAATGTGATATGATGATAAAACTATGATATAATTTTATAACAAAAATATCACTATTAATTTTACTATAAACATAAAATTAAGATTTTCCTTATTTCCTTATTAAATTTGTTGACTACTAACCATTTATATATATGTATACATACAGCTGAATTTTTCTAATTGAATTAAATAAAATAAAAAGAATTTATATGTAATCAAAAGGGAGAGAAAATACTATGAATAAATACAATAAAATTTAATGATGCATCTCTAATCTCCGTTAAAAGAGATAAAAAGGGAAACAGACAATCAATTCGATAAATTTATAATAAATAAGAAATCTCTTTTCTTTCCATCAAAATAATAAAATCATTTTGTTTAATGTATAATATATGATGATGAATCTAAAATATTGGTAATTTAAGAAATGGTAAAATAATTTATTTACTTATTTGTTTGTAAATATGAAAATAGTTTCTAGAAAAAACAAGAAAATGTATTAAAAAAAAATAAAATAAAAATAATGCTAATTGTTTTCAAATCAAATTTCACATGTGCAGATTTTTACATATCTCCACGAATCATGCACTCTGTATTGGTTTTATCCTCGGGAAAAATAATCTTCATTAGTTTTTTCTTAATTTAAAATTATATGACGTCACCCAGCCCTTCATGACGTCACAGCCAGCTCCTACTTATTTATTATAAATAAAATAAAATTAAAAATATTTATGTTATATGCCTATCTGTTTTTTATTGCATTAATAGATACATTTAAATTATTTGAAATTGTTTCTGTAGCTGGAAATTAATTTATTTCAAATCGTCGGTCGGCTCGCCTGGCCACAGCTCAACTTATTTTTATAGATAACTAATAGTTGAATATTTATGGGTATTGTGTTAATATTAGAATAGGACAAGGATGGCGAACCTGTTTCAATGTCGGTGTCACAAAATTTTAAAAAATCTTTTTGAAGTAACTAACATGCCGCAAAATTGATGATTTTTTTTCTCCACCACCTGTACCCTTTTTAGTTTGAATGTATAATCGAATATTTTTGTATAACTTCTAACTATCCTGAATAAAAGTGTTACAATTTTAATTATAAAACTTTATATCTAAAAAATAAAATGATTATTAAAAAATTTGATATTTATTTGTGATAAAAATATATCTTTCCTAAAAATTTTACTTTGTAGTTTTTAGTTGTAGATATTGACTAAATATCAAAATTTATATCTAATATCGTGAACCTCTAACAATTTCTTGTTTTGACAATGCAATGTTAAATTCTAGAAAAAGATTGCGATTCTGGCACTATTCTACAACCGTCCTATTGGTAATGTAAAGCTTAAACTATAACTTCACAATATCCCAAACAAACAGACAGATAAAATGACAGACATGAAAAATACAAAAGTTATATTTGGATTCTTCAGGTCATGAAGGGTGAAGATTTGCAAAAAATTTTCAATCCTGAACAATGCGATTTGTACGGCAACAACACGCAATGACTAATAGAAATCCAAAAGGTATACATCTATCATGAATGTTTTTATACTGCGAGGGAATTCAAGCGATATTTCTGTAATAAAATATACAATTTGCCGGTTTAATCTACTAAGATAGATAAATAAATATTCAGTACTTCAAATTTCATAAATTATAATATTAATGTGAATTGTTCAATATTAATTCATTTCTATTGGTAAAAGTTATAATATTAAAAAAATAATTTTGTCTTTATGTGTGCCATCCCTGGAATAGGAAATATTACATTAATTTCTATCTTTAATATATAGCCACAAATGAATTGTGTTAATAAAAAATCAATTAAATTTTATAAACAAGGAAAAAAATTTGTTGTTCAGAGCATAATCTTTTTTTTTCTGTCAAAGTATCAAAAATAATCTTAGAATTCTTAAAGGGGTTGAACATAGAGTTTTTATGAATGCAAAGATTAGTTTTTAAACGGAACATTCATAACTCAAAATCAACTCAGAATCTTTTTGTCAAGTATTACAACTTTTTGGTAGTTTTTATGTCTTTATAAAAATTTTAAATGATTCTATTTTATTGGAAATGAATGAAAAATCTAATTTTTGTAAAATATAAATAATTTGTAAAATAATAATTAATTCTTCTGATCTCAATTTTTACATCCCATTCTATAGTTCCACAAATAAGGAAAAATAGATGATGATAAAATAAATAAATAAAATTTTAAATCGCTTAAAATAGTAATTTTTTGGTAATTTTTATCAACCAACGATAGTAAGGGAGGTATTGTTTAAACACCAAATTTAACATGTGGAGATTTTCTCCACGAATCATTCATTTTGTTACCAGAAAAAAGTATTTTTAGCATGATGTCTGTCCGTCCGTCAGTTTGTCTGTGTACAGCTTGAACAGCTCAACGGATTTTGATAAAATTTGGTATATTTACTTAATGCATCAGTACGATAAGTTCATCAACTTTTGGTGTATATCTGGAAACCGGAAGTAGTAGTATTACCGATCGACGATAGGAAGGGAAGGGTTATTTTCACCCTAAAGCTAAAGGTAGCTGGAAATTAATTTGTTTCAAACCGTCGGTCGATTCTGTTTTTTATTTTCTAACACTTAAATAATTTTTAAATGTTGACAAAAAAATATAAATTAAATTTTTAGTGAGTGAAGCTTAAATATTCTTCTTATTTATCAATGATGTGTTGAAAGTTTTATTTTTATTTTCTTTTTTGTTGTTTCTCTATCTTTGTTCATTATTTATTATATTTTAGATTAGAGTAAATGTGTGTAGTACACTATATATTTAAAAATTAACACAAATTATACTAATGAGAATGTGTATTAAAACTTATTAAAAGAATATATGTTCTAGTAATTTAAGTATATTCGTATATACTGATATTTTAATCTGTGAAGGGTTGTTTCAAACTCCCATGGCCAATTAGATTTGAAATTTTCTTGGAAAGAGCTGGATGATGGCGGTATTATACGACTCCCAAATGTTAACATTATTATGATAAGATTCAGGCTTGTTGTAGTATTAACCAAAAATTTTAACATTCGCAGAACATCGCTTTATTACCAGCCCTACTAAAATATCGATTATAGAAATAATAAATGTGATATAAATACATAAATTCACATTTAATGTTATATTTTTCTTAAAGTTCATTTTAATGAATTTAATTGAATTTTTTTTTCTATTTCACTAAATCATTGTAGCAAGGATATTATAAAATTGGAAAATCTTATAAGACCCCTTCAACACGTGCTGGATGCGTATAAACATTTCAATTGGATCTTTTATTAAATCTATTTTATGTTAATTAGATGGGAACGTTTTGAGGCTACAAGTCGGTAACGTTCGCCCTTTATAAAGATATCTTGACTATCATTAAATTTACACGAATATCGCCCTTAAAGAATATGTTTTAAAAGGGGAGACGTTTATTATTTTTTACAACCCCCAATTTGAACCAGTCCGTCTACTTTAATTAAAAAAACAAAAATTTTATGAGAAGGACTTTTTCTTAATTTTAAAATATTCCACTCATGATCAAAGTTGGGGATGAAAAAAAAATAAACAGTCACTGATTAAGTCATCCGCAATCAGTGAATTTATCTATTCATTCAAACAACTGGACCGGGCTTTTTTCGTGCGGTTTTTTTTTCTTAGTGAGGCATACAAAAAGGAAACTGGGGGAAGGGCGCTACGTCTTGTGTCCATGATTAACTATTCAAAAGGGGTGCGTAAGAAAGAGAAAATTCCACAACTCAGTTAGCATTCGTGTCGACAGCGGATGGCGAATGATCGAAAAGCACTGAGAAGGAGATGGGAGGCAGGGAGAAATGTCATCTGGACCAGTTTTTTTCAATGAAACTTTTTCTTTGTTTCTTTTCATTTCGTTAATTAAAGCCAAGGTTTATTATCCATCTCCTAAAAGAAAAAAGATACCATGTTAATATATATTCATCAGCAGAGGAACAGATTCTTCCCCTCTTAAAAAATAACCATTGAAATTTATAATATGATTCAATGGGATTTTTTTATACCTACATAACTTATATAAATATATAATATTCAAAATAAAATTAAAGAATTCGAAATATATTATACTACAATACTTTTTTCTTAAAATAGTCATATACATATACCTCATTTTTTAACTTTTGAGACCCATAAGACCAGTAATTGTGTTAGAATATCTATATAACTCTCAATATAAAAAATATTAATAGGTAAGTATGTTCTATACGCAATAAAATTGTATCAATAAACATATATATATATATATATATATATATATGAAAAATAATTAAATAAATAATCAATCACATATACAAATAAATAAGTGAAAATAATAAGAAAATAATAATCAATAAAGTTATTTAGCATTTATAGATATTTTTAGTTTGATAATTATTTGTATCGATATGCTCCAAAAATATGTCCATGTTATCTCTTTTATATATAATAATAAACCGGAGTGTCTCCACTCGATTATCTCGCAATTTCAATTGAATTATATAACATATATTATATTTAAATTAAATTTAATTAATTAAATTTTAAATTAAGCTTAATTAATAAATAATATTTATTAAACCAGCGGGTGTTTGCCTCTTTGTTGATTTTATTTTATTAATTTTATTAAATTTGAAGGAGAGATAAAAACATTTCATATTCAAAGTGTCTGATTAATTGATTTTAATTAATAGTGAATGATGGTATTGAATATAAAAGGAATGTTTTATTCAATATTTACTTAAATGTAATCATATTAACATTATTGTAATTGTTCACGATGTATATATGAATATAATTAATAACTGTGTAAGGTAAGTGAAAGAGAAAATAAGCTGGAGTGTCTTCACTCGACTATTTCGCAATTTGAATTGGATTAAATATTTTATAATAAAATATAATTATGAATTATAAATTAAAATTAATAAATAATATTTATTAAACCAGCGCATGTTTAGCTCTTTGTTGATGGAACCACGTCACGTGCTGGCGCGTGATTTGCAGTGTTAAAAAATTAATTCCGGTACTTTCAGCGATTCAATCAAGCTGAAATTCTATATATAGCAGTTTTATACAAATTTTAATCATGTGAAAAACTATCAAACATATATCTTTATTTTTACGGTTAGTTTAGAGGAAAAAAAAATCAAAACGTTGTAGTTAAAGACCCTCTTATGGTTGAGCTACATTTCTCAAAAGTTGATAGAAAACTACAAATTTTCAATAATGCCCGTATACCAAATCTCATAATTCTAGCTCAAAGCGTTTTTGCGAAATCTTATTTACATACGCACACACATTTTTCTCAACCTTAGTGAAAATGACTCAGGGACCTTCAAAACGTATAAAAACATCAAAATCTGGCGTAAATTAAAAAAAATAGTTTATTTTAAATTGTACTAAAAGGTAAAAAAAAATAAGAAAATGAAATATATATTAAAAAGAGACGCTAAAATTTGTAGAATTCTTCTTTTATCACATTAGTTTTAATAACTATTTCACGAAGCAGTTTTTCTCATTTCATACTATATTAAATTTGAGTGCATTTTTTGAAATTTTTTAAACTTCAATATTTAACGTTATTTGTATCAATTCCCTTTTCTAGGATTCGATGTCCTCTTGTTATTTTTTTTTTCAAGAAAAAAATATATTTATATATAATTTTATATATGTATATTATTTAATATATAAAACCAATAAGATGTATAAGAATATAAGGTTAGAGAATTGCTGGTTACAGGGAGTAAACAATACAAAAAAAAATAATAAATAAATAAATCGCCTTAAAGTAAGTAATATTTCCCCTGCTTACAAAAAAAATACACACCTGGATACACACAATATAATAATTTGGGAAAGTCAATTCATGCGAAAACTTTTCGTAGACTTTTAATAATAAATAATAACAAAAACATAGCGGAGAGAAAAGCGGATTAAAAAATATCTTAAGTCTTTTTCATATACATATATACAGCTGATTAATTCTTTGAAATGAAACCATGGAATGAAAATTTTGTTTAATTATCTATTTATAACTCATTTCATTTAATACGTCAATTTATTGAACTGGAACAAATGAAAAATATATAAGTTTATTTTTTAAAATGAATGTTAAAAATCTGATTAAATGAAATAAAATATATAAAAATGTATGAAGAAATATTAGTGAGTTTCCTGATTTACAATAAAATATTTAAGTTAGGGCAAAAATATCGGATTGTTTGCAAGTTTAATAAAATGTTGATTGTTACAAAAAAGATAACTTTTACTATTTAATTTTAGTTGTTTTGCCATTTAGAAATATTTACAAATAAATAAATATAAGAAAAAACTTTTTAAAAATACGCTTTTATTTATTTAAAAAGGAGAAAATAAGTTCTTCACACACACACACCACGATTTCCTTATAATTAATCATATCTAAAATATGAAAGCGTAAGGTCCAAACATGCTGGGAAAATCGGTAAAAATTCAACTTTAAGTAGACATAATTATGAAGTATAGTGAGAAAGGAAAAAACAGAAAAGTTTATGCATATACAATGAAATGTCCTTCGTATTCTTTTCCTTTCCCTGCATGTTTGGCGCCCACGCTTTCATTTTTTAGATATGATTAATTGTAAGAAAATTGTGGTGTGTACGGAGAAATTATTTTCTCCTTTTTAGTGCATTTAAATAAAAGCGTGTTTTTATAAAGTTTTTTTATATTTTTTTATTTCTTAATTTTTAGTCTTGACAGAAATTTCGTCCGGTTTATGATTTCAGGTTATAGTGTTATCTCCGAGGTCACTTAAGACTTGTGATGAACGTGAATATTGTTTTGTTATCAGCTCATTCGAACATTGGGAAGTGGATCAAATTCACCTTGAAAAATTTGACGACAGAACACGATGTGAAACTAAATAAAAGGGTGTTAAATCATAATTTCTAATCTAACATAATTTATGTATGAAAAAGCAACCCTTGCAAATATCCTTGTCAACACAATACTAGTCTCGTAGTGGGGTACTGAAGTTTCTCATCACATCATGTAAGATGTTCATTGATATTGTCCTTATTTCACGAACAAGTGCTGCCTTTAGCTTATCCGAATTGTGGAGTTTATTAATAAATCCCCAAAAAAGTAAATTAAATCTAAAGTTTTTAAAGAGGGGTCAAGAAGCTTCATAACATCTTCAATTTCATTTTCTAGGATTCAGGATTTAGCATCTTCTACGGACGGGAATCATCACAATCAAACAATTAGATTTTTATCCGACTAACAAATTTTACTTTCAAATATCCCTAAATATGTTTAAGCTCGATTTTAGCTCATTAATTGTACATATTTCTTATGCATATGTATATAATATATAAAAAAAAGCGAACAATCTAATAAATTATTGAAAACAGAAATTTGCACCCTCTAAGAGTTGTTAAAGGAGGGATAAAAAGAGAGAGATTAAAGATTGATTGATTAGTCTCATTCTAATTTGTAATACGCTATTAAAGCTCATTTTTTCTTCACCATAATGGCCCAATATAAATGCAGTTTCCATCCCACCCTCCTACCCGAGTTTTTTTATAGAAACGGAATCAATACATAAATTAATCTCGCCTTCATCTTTTTTTTTTAATATATAATGAGAATGAATCTTTAGGATATTGATTATGACAGAAACACTAAGATTCCTTCTCCCTTGGGGACGCGGGATAATTTATCATCGAACAACCCACTCACTCGCCTTCAGTCTTAAATTTAATGAATGATCAATTTCCATTTTTTTCTGGTGTCCTTAAGGGCTGTAATAGAGATTGTTAAATAATGATTCGATTGTTTGGTGGTTTAAATTGGCTTTCAGTTAATTTAAAACAAAGATTTCAATTGTCAAAAAAATGTCAGAGACGCGTGGAATTTATCAAATTAATATAAGGACATCCTTTGTAAGGGAGGGAGTTAAATTAATAAATGATGAATCATTTCTGGTGAATTAGTTTTATTTTTAAATTAGTCTTACCTCTACAATAAGTGATTATAAATTCTAGATTCTATGAATTACGAGGACCAATCAGCTTAACTGATCACAATTTGGAAAATACTTGAAATAAAGTAGCGGTTCTAATCAAGGAAATCAGGAAAAGAAAGAATTCGATGTACTGATCATACAACACTATTAGTCTGCTTAATTAGCAACCCACTTCATAAGCGGTGTTATTTTATAAAAAAATACAAGTCAAGAGATTCCATAGATGAGAACCGGACACTTATACAAAAAGAACGCTCTTTAGATAATGTTTTTTTTTAATATAAATTAAGAATAAATATACTTTTTTAATCAAAATAAATAAATAAATAACGAAAAAAATACTATAATATATTATTATTTAATAACATATAATTTATTTTATATCTAAATAATGAGATCATTTTATTATTTCCTTTGGAATAATTAACAAATCGTAATTAAAGGGCCAATTAAGTGTTGAAATTCTGTAATGTATTATGTAGATAACTTTTCATAAGTGGTTGCATCTACCCATACATGAGCGCTTGGATGGGCGTGTGTGTTTAAATGTTAACCCCTTTGGTGTGAAATACCAGGAGGGTTGTGCGACACACATATACCCCCATCAAGTCAATATTTGTGTGATCGGTGTCGCGTTTATTTACCCCTACCCTGCCGACGACGCTACCTCCCCCATCCCTTCAATGTCATATATATATATATAGATGAGATAAACGATGATGGTCAAATGACTAGTCTATATACGTATATTGATGGATGGCCAGTATAGCAATGAAGAGAGAGACAAAGAGAGAATGAATGAGCGATGACCACCTGTTGTTGAATCTCTTCATCACGCAAACAATTTAAACATTTACAATAAAAAATTCTACATAAAAATAAGTCTCTCTCTATATATATATTAATTAATATATTTTTATTTAAATTTTAATCTCATTGTCGAAAAGATTAGTATTTAATCTTTTATTAAAATATGGACATGTATGTAAAAAAATGATAATTTATTAAAAAAACTTAATTAATCTACACGTAAGATAAAAATTATTACTCAACTAGTTTCTCAGAGCGCAGGAGGCGCTCTACGAAGCTAGGCAGAGGGCTCCGCCCCCTATACTCCCGATGTGATGCATAGTAATTTGTTGAAAGTCTGTATACGAAAGATTTTAATTCATTTTAATACAATCAGTATATTTTTTATTTCATTTGTATTTTCGTTTTCACTCAAATTTGCAAATTCCACTATTTTTCAAAATATAAATTTAAATATAAATAATATTGCTTACTTTGTTTTAGAAAATATTAATTAATAGTCGATAAATATATTAATAGATATTAATAGGAGGTAGTTTATCAATAAATTCAAACATCAAGTAGAAATTCTATTAAAAGAATGAAATATAAGCATATTATATTATTTATAATTTAAATATATTTTATTTAAAAAAATTAATTTAATAATTTAATACTTAATTAAAAAAAATTAATTTTTGATAATTAAATTAGTAAATAATTTAAAAATAATTTAAATAATTTAAAAAATAATCAAATAATTTAATTCAATATTTAATTAAATTAATATTTAAAAGAATGAAATATATATGTATATTCAAATAACATTTTTTTAAAACACCCACGTCGAATAATGCCATCTAGTTTGATGTTGCCGAATTATGGCGTTACGGTCACAGTGAGTGAGTGACTATGGTTTTTATATATAATAATAATAATAGGAAAAGCTAAATTCGGGGAAATTAAATATTAAATTACAAAATATAAAAAAACGAATCTATTATAAAAACTAGTGATATTAAATAGATTAAGATTGGGAAGTTTATTTTCACTCCTTAACAAACAAAATGCTCCATGGTGTATTACATGGAATAAAAAATATCTTTCCTGATTGTGTATACAGAATGTCTAAATTATAATTTCTAAAGAATCGAATTCAATATTAAAAAAAAACCTTTAACAGACTTGATTTTTGAACCAAAATTTCTTTAAAACAAAATTAACTAATATAACAAAGTATTAATGATCATCTTTTACACATATATATACATATATATATATATATACAAGTATGTTAGTAAAAACATTAATCTCTAGAAAAACGAAAGGAATAAAAGTTGTTAATCTCTATTTTTCAACAAATATTTCAAATTTTTTTAACTAGAAATAATATATAAAATAGTTAATAAAATATAATGTAAATTAATATAATATAAATATTATATATGATTGTAATGAATTCGTTCTATTTTTACTATCTCGCTAGAGATATTGTTGCGATCACGAAAATTTTCGATGTCGGGATTTTGATGTTTTATACGTTTTGAAATCATTTTCACTAGGGTTGAGAAAAATGTGTGTGGATGTGTGTATGAAATTTGGTATACGGGCATTATTCAAAATTGGTAGTTTTTTTATCAACTTTTGAGAAATGTAGTTCAATCGGAAGAGGGTCATTACCTGCAACGTTTTGATTTTTTTTCCTCTAAACTGACCTTAAAAATAAAGATATATGTTTCATAGTTTCCATATGATTAAAGATTGTATAAAAATGCTATAAATAGAATTTCAGCTTGATGACTTGCTGAAAGTTCCGGAGTTAAGTTTTTAACACTGCAAATCACGCGCCAGCAAGTGACGTGGTGCCATCATCAAATTGCCAAACACGCTCTGGTTTAATAAATATTATTTATTAATCTTAATTTATAATTTAATTAATTAAATTTAATTTAAATATAATATATGTTATTTTATCCAATTCAAATTGCGAGATAGTCAAGTGGAGACACTACAGATTTTTTATTAAATGGAAGATGTATGAAAAGAAATGTGGATGATTAAGAGGAACAAGAATCGAAGACAATGAAAATCTCATCACTTTTGAACTAGTATAATAATAATAATAGGTATTTATGATAATCCCATTTACGAAACCTATTCCACTTAAATTGTCAACCATGAAATGAATGAATAAAAGTCATTAAATTATTTTGGGCAAATTCACTTAACCCTAAAATGGAAAATAAATAGCAAATGAAATATTTCCAATGATAAATTGTTTATATGTTGATATATTTGGATTTAAAAGCAGAAGACAGTAAATAAATTACAAACAGAAAGTGAATGTAGCTAAGAGAGAAAGAGAGAGAAAGAGAGGTGATTATTTAGGAAGGAGAGTGTTTTAGGATAGATTATCTCACGGCTTATTTAACACTTAATGTGTTTGTGAGCTTAAACTGTTTTCTAACCCCCTCCTTGAAGACGTTTGAGTGTAAAAGATCACAAATGTCAACTGAACCGTGAGGCATATCCTTGGATGAACTTTCACGCCCTCTCCTAACACTCCTGAAGTTTGTTTCCTAATCATAACCTCTATGAAATAGTAATTGCAAATTTGGCTATTAGCCAATAATAGAGAAAGTAAGGACTACAATACAAAAAAGAAGAATAATATTATATTTATACTCAATTTTAATTTTTTTACTGAACTAATGTTTTATTATGTAGAAAATGTTTCCACTTTCAAATATTTATTTCTATATGATTAGGAAATTTCATCCAACGTTTAAAAACAAAACGAATCTTAACATCATGGCAAATATCAGTACAATTTTTACAGCCTCGATTCTGAATTAAATGAAATCTAAAACATGTACCGGTATGAAATAAATAATATTTCGATTAACAAGGCGCACAAAACGAATAGAATGATTATCGATTATATATATATTTTATTGAACATGTTAAAATACTATTCGAAAAGTTCTCTTAATATTTTATATGTAGAAAAGTTTTCAATTCAATCGATTGTTAAAAAAAATATGTCAAAAAAGATAAAGAGAGTGATTCCCTTCACGTAGATATACTAATAAAAAAGGGCCCGAAATAATTTCATGAGAAAATCCAGAATGGAGGGAGGGTGGGGGAGGGGGAATGAATATAAAAAAACTTCAAAGCAAAAGTGAAAGCAATTGAGAGCACCGCCCCAGTATCCCTACCCTAACGCTATGTCTGTCCGTCTGTCTGTTTGTCTGTTGTCAAATTCCCATGCGAATATCTATATATTCTATTGACATTCTTACTTTCATTTGGTATTTTTTTCCGGTAAATTTCAACGAAATAGCAGACAAGAGGAGAGGAAAAAAAAACTCTTCGTCTGTGTGAGTGCCTCAAACGAACCTTTGTCAACCGGAAAATAGAATGAGTCGTGCTTCCATAACAATAATAACAACAACAACAACAATAGGGATAACAATTTTATTACTTAAATGGCTTTGCATATCACCCTCAATTGGATTTTTAATCATAGGGAAGGTTTTAGAGTATAAAAATAAAATTAAACGACCAGTGGCCTAACTAAAAGGGGCAATCTCATTCTACCTTGAAAATATATATTGAATTACGATACAAAAGTTGAGATTTCAAAAATATATAGAATAACGAATTAAATATAATAATATTAATAATAATCATCATCATTGAATGAGCTCAATGCTCATTGTAATATTAAATATGGTTAAAAAGAGCCTTTAAATTTTTTTTTATTAATTTTATTAAGATTTTAAGGATGTTAGTTTTCTCTAAACTATTTTATTTTTTTTTGATATTTCTAAATTATTAATCAATATTATATTTAAGTTATTAAAAGGGATTGGTATTGTTTTAAGGAAGAACCATTAAATTTTAATTACTTACTCGAGTTCAATTTTGGTACTTTAGATCTATACAGTTTTTCAATACTTTTATTAAAACTATATCTATATATTAGCATATATGTGGTTTATAAAGGTAATTTATAAATTAAAATAACATTTTATTTTTATTTCATTTTAACTACAATACATATTTTACATAGTTTAATTTTTAAGAATACTGGAACGTATTAGATAATTTACGAGTATTAAGGCTTTACAACAGGAATTATTTCAATAAAATATATAAATTTAAATTAGGTTACTGAAACCAGTAAATTTTCATAAATTTGTTTTTAGGATTAATATTTTACCTATTTACCTTATTTTACCCCTTATTTTTATAAACAAATATAATGTAGTATATACCTATATTATGAAATTTATATTTATGAAAAAAAAATGAAATTTAATAAATACATTTAGGTTATTTATTTATTTATTATTTATTACTTCTTTATATGGAATATCTATATTTGCTTGATTTTTTTGAACCCCCACTTGATGAATGGTTGACTGTCAGGCGATTATATCGATGGAAAATATGCCACAAGCGATCCACGCTTGAGGGCTCAAAATCACTCCCCCTACTTCAACCCTTCAACTATTGCTTTTTATAAAACCCTATATACAAACGCATATGCTATAATATATATATATATGATGTCAAAAAACGACATGGAGCCAACTGAATAATGACCCGCTGGGGGTTAAATAATCGCTCAATCACAGCAATTTAAATTGACTTTTGCTTCATATTTCTCTGATGGCCAACTCGAACCCCTTCCCTTAACGCCATTGGCAACTCGAAACGGTATCGGCGACTGAGAAGGGTTTATATATAATTTTTAATTCGATCACTCATTCTCTCTTACAATGTTCGTTTAAAAAAAACCCCAAAGGGTATGGGCAAAGAATAAAAACATGTTAATCTTTTCCAATAAAGCTTTTAAAATTTTTTGAATCTTTATATTCGAACAAGAACAATAATAAAATTAATTATTATAGTTTTTTTTTAATATAATGTGAATAAAAATAAATAAATAAATATCGATTAATAGCAAAAAAAAAAAAATCAAGAGTACTTGTAGATTTCGCTAAACTTTTCTTACTACTATGCAAATATTGGCATAACATCATCCTGAAATAAGAAAAAAAAACCTTTAAATAAATAAATAAATAAAGTAGCTCATTTTGCTGCCGCTTTGCAAAAGGATATCTCTTAAGATTTTTTTTCCATCCTTAATCCAGCCCCTCTGGCCTTCTAAGCAAACATTTCAATAGCATGAGAGGCAGAAAAAAAATAAAGAGAGAGAAAGAGAGAGCAAAGATTTCAACGTGCACTGACTTTTTTTTAAATCTTCAATTGTATTTAATTTTTATTTGAATTAGAGAACGAAAAGTTGTTTCAGGAGAAGAGTAATTAGGGTCTATTTATTTAGCCAATAGGGGAAGGGAATTTAGAAAACAGAGAAAGAGATGGAGAAAAGTTTTTATATATATTGCATTTCTATTAATCAATTTAACAGATTAAAAAAAAAAACATAAAATTTGGTTTCGACTTAATTTTTTCTGAATTTTATCCTTTTCCAATTACATATTATAAATTTATTATAAATAAAAAATATTTGATATTCAATAATACTATTTCATATTTCTTTTATGATAAAATCAAGAAATAAAATTGTTAAAATCAATAAGATTTAATTATCAAATTGTAAGGCAGACACATTAACTAAAATATCACTTTTGAAAATAGTCAAGTTTGTATATTTATACTTTTCATTATATTTAAAATATATTTTATAATAAAAATGTTTTAAGTTAAATTTTTATAAGCTTCCCTTAAGGTTGAAGGGCATGCTGTTTAGTGTCTTTGAAGCTTGTGGACACAGGTCCTAAATTTATAAATAATAATGTTTATTATTTAAATACCATATCCAGTGTACAAGGATGGGGTGAAAAGTTTCCGGCCTGACCAAGAAAAACGATGTTTTTAAATTTTGTTTTTTTTTTGCTTTATTTTTCAACATAATCTCCATCAATGATACATTTCTCATAACGGTGTTCTAATTTAGTTAATTAATTTGATTAATTTAATTTAATTTAAGTCCCATCAACATTTATAAATCTACGCGAAAATTCGTTTGGATTACGCCAACAGCGTCAAATAGTAGTTTTTGGTCTAACATTAGCAAACGCGGCACCCATCTTGCACACAGCTTTCCATGTTCAAATGGTTGTGCAAAATATTTCGCACACGTTCAGCTGACATCGTACAGGTCTATTGAATATTGAATGTTGAAAAATAAAGCAAAAAAAAAAAAATTTAAAAACATCGTTTTTCTTAGTCAGGCCCGAAACTTTTCACCCCACCCTCGTTTAATTATAAAATTATATTGTAATATGCTGCACAACATTGTTTTATATTAAAAAAAAAATAGGAAATTCCACATTCATCATGTTACAAAATATATTTGATTTTTAAAATTATTTTTTAACAAAACTATCTGGATTTCAATAGTGTATTTGTTGTATTTGTGTGAATAAGGTGAGAAAAAACTGGAAGGTTAAAACATATATAGGGTTGCCAACTGCTCTTTTTTCGGAAGGACAGTCCTTTTTAACACCTTATTATCCTTGTCCTTTCTTAAACCGGGGAAAGACGCCTTTTTTCAAGTATTGTTTGTACTAAATTCAAAAATTTCAATTTGTCTCTAAAAAAACCTAATTTTTTAGGGGTGTCCTTTTATGGAACTTTAAAGAGTTGGCAACCCTAAATTAAAATTTATTAGGTATATTATGTTTATATTTTCATTTATATATATAATTATGTTAAAAAAAATAATAAAAACATAAGTCTGTCAATTTTAATATTATTTTTATTTGAATATTTTTTCAAATTGATTACGGTAATAATTTCCAAGATATAATATATAAAATTGTTCAATAGCAGTCATTAAATACCAAGTGTTCCTGTCTGGACCAGATGATGAAAAAAAATGACTGAACTCTTAGTAATTTAGGAGAAAAAAACTTTTAGAACACTAATTATCACTAGTGAAAGGGCAAAATATAGAGAAAGTAAAAGGGCGTAGACGGATGACTTCAAGTGAAACCAAGTCAGTCAAGGATTGATGTAAACTTCACGATGATTAAATTAAACAACTCGGGACAGCTTAAACTTTTTTTTAAGGATTAAGTAATTTTTATAATATTATTTTATGGACGAAAGCCTATGTATGATTAATTAGATTTACATGTAGATATTATTTTCAGCGCTATTAGGAAAAAGTTGGTTGATTAAAAGAATATTGGTTACTGGAGCGTGTAATAAAAATCTCTGCGTCTTACAGTTGGTCAGCTAGGAGGGGGAAAGTTAACTTTGATAAAACCTTACTAACACAAATTTCGCCCTTTGTTCTTTTTTTTATAACTCCAAATAAAAACTTTTTTTATACCCACTCTTTTTGACTTACTTTTTATACTCCTATAAATTACAATGATCAAAATAAAAACTCTGACTTTTTCTTTTAATTTAGTAAGATATAAATACCTATATAATAAATATTAAAATTGAATTTTCTTATTAAAATAAAATATTTTAAAAAAATATGCAGGTGAAATGACATTATTAATAGAACTATTAAGTAAAAATAGAAACACTAGTCATAAAAAAATGTTAATTACTTATAGTTCTAAGGTTATACACCTTGTGTTGTGAACATAATAACATTCATTTATATATTAATGTAGATATTAATCAATTATGAGGGTTAAGATTAAATGGAAGAGTGATGTTGGATGATGGTTGGTTCGTGGTTTAAGAGAACTCTTAAATAGATCTACCAAATTTCGAATTGGACTCATGAAATATCATCGACTAACAAACGATTTAAATATAGAATTTATTATTTAAACACTCGTAATAAAAGATAAATTTATGTAATACATTTTTAGTATAATTATTCTTTTTAGCATTAATGGGGACAATTTAATATCGGTAAATGTTTAGTCTAACCGATGTATCATGGATTTTAATAAAACTATACCAGTAGATTCCTTTTTTGATTCAAAACAAATTTTCCATAAGCAGTGGTCGCTTCTAGTTTACGAGATAAAAATTATTAAAATTCGCATATAAACTAGTTATGAATGAGCAGCCATTTAATAAAGTTTTATTGACTAATTCACTAATTATTAACTTATTCACTAATTTTCGGTTTTTATAAGTTTGGTTTGGATATATGAAAATTATTTAATTAATTAATTTTTTAATCTTCTTATATCCAAACCGAACTTATAAAAAACAAACTAGAAAATTAGTGAAGCCCTCTGGTGGTCAAATAATAAATCATGGTAGCGAAATAGAATATCAATGGACTCATATGTAAACTTTTCAATAATTTTTATCTCGTAAACTAAAAGCGACCACCACATACTACTTAAGGAAAGTTTATTTTGGATCAAAAAAGGAATCTACTAGTAAAGTTTTATCAAAATCCATCATACATCAGTTAGACTAAACAATTACCTTAATATTCACTCTTTTTTTTTTAACTCCTATATGTTGGTACATATATTTAAATCGCAATAAATTTGAAAGGTTCGCATAAAAGAATAGAGAAAAGTTGTTGGGTCCTAATAAGGAGGTGAAATGCGATGCTTGATGATAGTTCAGGAGGTAGAGAGTGTGTGGGTGTGTATGAGAGAGAGAGAGAAAAGGTTGGGGAAGGGATAGATGAAGTGAAACCAAGCCAGTTCAAAGGAAAGAAGAGTAGGAAGAGCAATGAATTATTTTCATTTGCTACCCGGGAGAATTTAAGGGCTGCCGCCAGTCTTTCTGCTCAACGCGTTAACGCAAGCTACTCTAAATTCTCTATAATTTACTGGTGCCGTTGAGGGTAAAGGGATGGGGTGTTTTTCCCATGATTTAACCTTTGTGGATGTTTTGTAGAGCGTGCAACGTGAAAGACGAGTTAATTTCCAAGACTTGTGTATATCATATTAACTGATTATGATTGCTTCATATTTCGCATCGGGGGCGGTAAACAACGGAAACGCTGTAGGCGGGGGCCATATTAACCACCACTTCAACATCACCCCCCTCTCTATTGCTGTCGTTATAATCCAATCAAAATTACTGTCAAATTGAACAGATATTTGTATGTAGAAATTAAATGGTTCCATTGACAAGTTGACGTATCCCCCTTTAAAAGGGCGGAGGTTAAACCAAGAGCGTGTGAGGGGAAAGGGGAAGTTACTAAAAGATTGGTATGTGTAAACTCAATACAAACATAAATAGATTACAATTTTTATTTGATAAGAAAACTCAATAATATATTTACGATATTTCCTTTGGACGTCTTCAGGCTTAAAATAAAATCTTTAGAAAAATGTGTTTCACAATATCCTAAAAATTTTTAGAAAATTAGAATAAATCAAAAATTTATTGGATTGTATTAAACTAATTTCTATGCTGACATGATATAATAATTATTTAATTATATATTAAATTAGGGAAAAAAATATTATCGCCAACAGACATTTTAATTGATCTTAATAAATAAATTTTTCTCATTTGATTGATATGAAAGATTACTTATAAATATAATATAATTATTTAACATTTTTATTAAGGTTTTTTTTCAAAAATTTTTTATTAAGGTTTTTTTTTTCAAAAATTTTTTGAATTAATTTTTATTTATTAAAATTATTATTTAATTAATTATTATATACTAGTTTTTATATAATAATTATTTAATTATTGTAATTTCTGACTTATTTATTACTTGATAAATTAAAATCAATTAATCGAGTATAAAGAAAGTTTGTAATTTATTTCTATATAATAATATAATATATGTAGATCAGAGGTTCCCAAATTTTTTCGGTATAATAATATATCGGATTTTTTCCGCGGCTCCCTTAATTATGGTGTCCATATTTCGAAAACACCAAACACGTTTAAGCTTTTATTTTTTGTTTTTTTTTAGAACAATATTGAAAAATTGTTTAAAATAATCGAAAATGTTCAAGAGAATCCCAACAAAATCATCTTACCTTTTTTTTTGAACCAACAAACCAACAATTTTGGATAGAGAATAAACTTTATATTTACAAAAAACAAAAAAACAAAACATAGATAGTAAGTAGATAACAAAAATAAAATATTCTAAAAAGAAAAATATATTATAAATTAAAAAAAAAATTAAAAATAAATAAATAAATAAATTTCATATGATTCAATAAGCATTAATTACTAATTTTTTACTACACTTATATATAAATACCAGCTGGTCCGAGCGCCTTCGGCGCTCTTCACAGCTGGACGGGGGCTCCGCCCCCTGTACCCCCGAGTGGTACATCGTATTTGGTTAAAAGTAGTAAAAGGTTTTCATCCATTTTGTTTCAATCAGTATATTACATAAAACATTCATTTCTTTTTGTGTTCTTATTTAAAATATATTTTAATTTAATCAGTAAATTAATTATATATATTATTATTGTATATGTTATATCTATCTATTTATATAGCTCAAAGATAGTCGAAAGTTCTTGGCCACATTTCTCCAAATGTCCCTATCCTGAGCCCTTGTCCTATCTCTCTTACGTCCCTTCCTATGCGTCCATGGTCTTGATTCCCTTTGATAATAATTTTGATGAGATAAGCCTCTTTACTGCATGATAACAGGCGTTTCCCGATTGATACCTCGATTTCAAACCTCCATTAATTTTTCCTCGCTATCTGTAATTGCAATTGCCGAATCTCTTATAATATTTAAGACGTCTGCTTAGCCTAACTTTTCAATTATTTTGTTTAATTGCATTTCGAGTGATTTTTTCCCAATTTGTGTAATCACATACTCACAACATGCAACATATAATTGGTCAAAGAATATGTATATAATATTTATAATTTTTATGTTTTATTTATATTTATAATTTAATTTTGTTTTTGTTTTCTTTTAATAAATAATTCTAATATTAAAAATGCGTAGAGGCCGTCTAAAAATCATATTTTAATTTTTATATAACCAAGAAATCATTTTTCACTCATTTTCAATTGGCGTTTTGATATACAAAATTAAAGATTATATAAATAAGTAATTTTAATTTTGATCTCATAATTGGATTTCCTTTTTCATGTAAGTATATAATTAAGAGTGGAATTACAATATAATCAATAGCTAATATATAATATTAAAAATATATTTACGGATTCGTTCTATAATAAATTGATGATGTCATTTAATTCTCCTACTATGTATCGAATCGAATATAAAGATAAATCTTCTTTTAAACGTTGTGTGAAACAATTTCAAATAATTTAAATGTAAAACTATTAATGAAATTAAAAAATCAAATATATGAATATAATATAAATATTTTTAATTTTATTTTAAGAATAGATATATATATATCTCACAGGCGGTGGTTGTGACGTCATCCATATATTATAAATTTAAATTAAGAAGAACTAATAAAGATGTAGTTTTCCAGAGATGTGGTCAATAAAACTCAATTTTTCTTTATAAATACTATCTCTGTTGTGAATTTCAAAAAAATCGTTAGAGCGGTTTTTGAGAACAATGAAACAGAGAAACAGAGAAACAATTTTTACTCGTATAAGAAGATAAGATAAGATATATATATATATATTCAGAATTTTTAATTGAATTATTTTATTTTCATGGAAACTTTTTAATTTACGTATTAGAATATGTACCCATAGGTAGATAGGTATAAAAAATTGTAAAATCATTCAAGATTTTTTTTTTCTTTTTGTTGGAGAGAGTGAGATACTAATTGGCAGTGTTGGAATGGGATAGGGATCGTCGTCATCGTCGTCGCCTCTATCGATCCTCAAAAAGCGGCGGGGCCTGAATAAATTAGTGGTTAAAACTGAGCCTCTTCTCCTAGGTGGGAGGGGATATAAAATTTTGAATATGAATGGGAAATTTTGCATCTATAATAAGCTCTTTGAGAAACAAAGCACAGCTGACGAGAACATATGTAGATGAAGAGAGGCGGCTCCAAGGCGGAAGCGACGGATGTGTCCCCCACCCCCTCCCTCCTCCCGCACAAAAAAAGTTAGGACGAAAACTGACTAGTCTTAAATACAAAACTGCGGGACACTTTGGGGTGATTTTTTATGATTATTTTCAAGCTAGATTTGATTTTTTTATAATCGAATATTTATGTAAATTTAATATTTTTCTTCCTATCTTATGTAGTAATTATTATAAACATAGAATGAGAGAAATATAGAAAGCAGAATGCGAAACAAAAATTTATATTTAATAAATATTTCCATTATTATTATTATTATTATAATTAGTATTGTGGTGGATTTAGATGCTCGAGGGCATAACATCAACAATAAAAGCAGTCTCAGAGAAACTGTACACTTTCCACTCAATTCACCAACCCCTCCTTAAGGTATATGCTACAATTTTCATTAAAATATATTTATTCATTTGTGTTTACTATAATAATCAAAATATATTAGAATAATGAATGTTTTTTGATGGTTTTAATTAAAATCAATAAATAAAGAGTAAATAAATCTAAATAATAAATCAATAATTGAATTCAATATAGATGATTAGTTCATATTCATTTTTATATCTAAGAATTTTATAAAATTAATTAAATAATTCAGAATTAATCATGATAACATTTCTTACAAAATTATTTCTTCATTTGGCTTGAACCATTTGCCATCAAATGGGGATGATTGTAATTTGGAAGGTAGTGGAGGACATCACTATCTGCAAAATCTACCTTCTTTCTTCAATAGGATCATATAAAATTTAGCAATAAAATATTAACAAAGTTAATTTTTCAAAAACCAATTACTTTATACCATCATCCAGTTGCATTGACACACCTAATTATATTGGGTTTACATATTCAAATACTTAGGTTCTGTGATAACGAAAGATAAAAATGATGAGTTTAAAGCGAGGTTACAATCGGGAAATGCCTGTTATCATGCAATAAAGGGGCTTATCGCATCAAAATTATTATCAAAGGGGATAAATGTTAAAATATATAAAACAATTATTTTACCGGTTGTATTATATGGGTGGGAGGCATGGTCTATGAGCTTAGGTGACGCTGTAGATTTAGAGTATTTGAGAATAGGACTCTTCGAAGCATTTATGGGACAAAGAAAGATAAGGTCACCGGGGAATGGCGGAGACTGCATAACGAGGAATTGCATGACCTCTATGTATCTCCAGATATAGTTTGAATTATAAAATCGAGAAGGCTACTGTGGGCAGGCTAGAATGGGAGAAGATAGAATGGCAAAAAATATATTGGTAGGGAGACCGAGTAGGAAACGTCCAGTTGGAAGACCAAAAGAAGTCGGTGGGTGGCTAATGTGGGAAAGGATGTGACAGAGATGGGAGAGGATAGGGACTGGAAGGTTGTGGGTCAGAATAGGAATACTTGGAGGGGTGTGGTTGCTGCGGCCAAGAACTTTCGAGTTCCGGAGAGCCACAGAGATAGATAGATTACATATTTGAGGATAGGTTCATGTCTATACTATAGGGTTTTTAACTTTCATTTTAGAATTAATTTTTTTTTAGTTTTAAACATTGTGAATGTAATATATAAAATTTTATATTATTATTATAAATATTATTTATTCAAGAGATAATTAAAAAAAAATCATCTCAAAGCTACTTGAAATAAATTTTTAAAAAATAATTATACCCAAAAGAGCTTTTCCTTGTATATGCAAGTCACCTACTTCGTCCCTACTTTAATTCACCCAAACCTTACAATAATCATTCATATTATTAGATATATTAAAATATCTCGACGACTCTGGCAAAAGACCGCCGAGCATGGAGTGACAATTGGAACCCCAGTCGAATGGGTCGACTAAGTAACTAAGTAAGTTTCTTCTTAAGACGTTTTCTCATAGAGGCAAGACATCTTTTGGAAACTGCAGCTCTGTCGATTAATGATCACCCAAACCAACTAAGTAAGTAAGTAATTACAATATAATGAAAATACAATATTATTATTGTTAATTTTAAAAAATATATTTTATTTGGATGTAAATATATAAGTTTTAAGACATCCACATTATCTATATACTAATAAATAAAGAAATATCTATTATTACCTAATAATATGAGTTTTTATTATTATTATATATATATATTTGTCTATTTATTTATTTAAGAAATTGGTATACATTACAAATATTATTTCTGTATAATCTATATTTTCTACTTGTTTTGTTGTAGAAATATAAAAAATTCAAAAAACAAAACATATATACAACTGAATAAATTATCAAAAAAAACAAACAAAATATAATCAAGAACTAAAAAGAAATAAAACAATATTAAAAAATGAAAGAAAAAATCACTATCATGATTTTTTATAGTAACTGAAAAAACATTTTACATATTTACATTGTAGATATTCCCACAAATTTCTCATTCATCCAATAAAGTGAAACAAAAATAAATTAATAAATAAAAATTAAATTTAAATTTAGCAACTTTTATTTACAATGGTTTATATTGAGATTATACCTCGGATTCATAAATTAATTTTAAATACATATCTATACAGATCCATTAGCTGTGATCATCCCCCTTATTCACCAGAACCTTGGTAATGTTATCCTAGTCTACCGTTACCAATCGTTATAGGTATTTTTTATTCTCTTCCATTAAAAGGTTATAAATTGGTCACTCAAACAGTAAGTATAAAGTATAAAGTTTACTTTTTTTAATACGTTACGTTTAATACGTGCATACGTTTGATGTGGGTCCAATTTATAACCATTCTTTCCCAAGTAAACATGCATATTCTGCTATTTATTGTTCTTAGTTGAACAATTACCCTAGATCTATATATAATAGACAGAATTCTTTAAGAGGTAGTGGTTGTTGAGAATTAGCAAGAAAACAATACTAAAAAAATAGATATTAAAATCTTTTAATTTATTAATATTATAATCATTTTGTTTAATTGATTTTCAAAATGTGAATGAGAAATATACACATCTGCTGAAAGGTTATTTTAATATATCATCTTTTTTTATCGTCCTTGTGTGAAAAACAATTTCAGGAATTGCACAAGAACTCTTTAAATTAATATAAAAAAAGGGAAAAAATGTTCAGTTTCAAATTCAAATTAATTTTTTAATCAAATTAAGAACAATTGCTTAATTATTTGAGCCTCATTTAAATTTCTTAATGATCCTATTAACATTTTTATATTTATCATTTTTCTTTTTTCTATTTTTCTTAAGTTAATTTCCCTCTAACGTATGTATTTCATTAACCAGGGTAGGCCATCTCTTTATATTAAATGGTCGAAAATCACATCAAAGGGTGTCCTTTTGCTCCCTTTCGTCTTTTTCCTTTAACCCTTTTGCTCTTCATTATCATTTGAGGTCGCCTTGCTCTCCTCTTACCACCCTCACCCCTCCTCCTTTTTGCCTCGCCCTCGATCGTCGTCTAGGTTTCGTCGTCATCGTCGACGACGACGTCGTTGCCTCCAGCACAGTTTTCTCTAATTAAAGAGACAGTTTACAAGATTATTTCTCTCCACTTTTTATAAAAGATTAGTGTTTTTTAATTTGTGCCGTCCCGTTTGTCAGTCGGATTATTTATTATCAAGAGTGAGGTAGTCGGTGGAGATTTTTTTCTGAGCCGACGTCATCGTTCACGAGGACATTCGTCGCTCTTCAAAGGTTAATAACATCATATCAGAGAATTGGTTTAATTATTAAGTAAAAAAAAAAAAAAATAAAAAAAAAAATAGAAGTCGACTGGAGGGATTGTGGGATTGCAGAGTTGCCTTTGACTTCTGCCTTTTTGCAATGAAAAAAAAAAGTTAAATACCATAAAAGAGAAAAGTTTCGTTAAATTTCATTCCAAATTGGTTTACATTTCAATGCATAAAAAATATTAATTAATATTAAATAATAAACAAAGTAACGAAGTTGTCTATATTTTCCAATAAAATTCCTTTATATTTTCTTGTTTTTGGCCTATAAAATTAGTCGATAAATAAAATATATAATTTAGGAATATATTTATTTAATCTTATTGTTAGTGATATAGTTGTAAAATTAAATAAAGATATTATATCTTACATAATGAAATTGGTAATTGTTTAGTCTAAACGAGGTATGATGAATTTTGATAAAACTTTACCAGTAGATTCCTTTTTTGATTCAAAACAAACTTTCCTTAAGCAGTATTTGGAGGTCGATTCTAGTTTACAAGATAAAAACTATTAAAGTTTGCATATAAATCCATTGATATTCTATTTAGCTACCATGATTTATTATTTGACCGTCAGAGGGCTTCACTATTTTTCTGTTTTTTTTATAAGTTCGGTTTGGATATAAGAAGATTAAAAAAATAATTAAATAATTTTCCTATATCCAAACAGAACTTATAAAAACCGAAAATTAGTGAATAAGTTAATAAATAGTGAATTAGTCAATATAAAATATAGTTAGATGTCAACTAAGATCCCAACATTTTTGAAGAAAATAAGATAACTTATCTTGTCATCGAGAAAACAAAAATTATATAAATTTTATTTTTGATTCTTTTATATTTCTTTATACTTATATCCACATTGTTTTTCCACTCAAGCTTAGATTATTCAAATTAATGGGGGTTTTTAAAATTTCGGTTTTTCTTTGGGATTTACTGATTTAATTAGAATCTGAATTATTTACTAAATTTAACTTCAAAAGTTTCAGAACAAAGGCATTGACAATATACATACAGTATAAATATGCGATTTGTTTGTTATAGTCTAGGTTTTTATTTTATATAGCCTTTTCCTAGACAAAGAAAAAAATATAATAATTAATTTACACTTTGAAATTGTAATATTAAATATAGTTAATAGCGTAATAATAAAAAAGAAACATTGTATAGATAATTACGACGTTGGAGTCACCAATAAGCTGTAAGAAAAAGTCATGTAATCCCTTTTATATGTTATATGGGAAAAAAACATATTTGTATATTTTGGCACTTTTAAACTTGAACTTGAACTTGCGATTTGTTTGTCGATGTTTATAAATTGTTTGAAAAAAGTACATATAAGAATGTTACTTCTAGATAAAAAAAAACAATATTCAAAATAAATTTAACATACCTTATTTTATGTAAAATATTATATCAAATACAAAATTGAATTCTAATTAAGAAGTAGGATTTGGCAAGTCTATCAAGAAATTTTTAATTCAAATTCATGATATTCTTAATTTTTTCAATATAATAGGTATTATTATCAAAATAAATAAAGTTATAATTTAATATATATTATTATATTTTGATTTTTGAAATCTCAAAAAATAATTTTTTGTTCCTTTAAAAATTAAAAATTGATATATTTATTATTTCAACATCAAATTCTTTATTTATATTTATATTTAAAATAAGAATTGTATACATAATAATAATAGTAATAGTAATTTTTCAAGAAATCATTTTGTAAAAATTCTAGTTTTAATGCTTTTTCAATGCTGTTTGTGAATTCAAAGGAGGTTGAGGTGGATTTTTTTGAAAGCAATTATGTTCCAATTTTTTCCTCTAATAAAATCGCCTGGTAGTAATAATAATATATGTGATTTATGCATGTAGGCCTCTGTAGACATTCCGAGAGGGTTGTCGGGGAGGGCGTAATCTTGCTTATCGCACATCCTTCCTGCTCTGGGTCTCGGACCCGGGGGATGGGGGACAGAGGGAGCCTAGCGGTTGCCTGGCGTAATTGACGGCGGTAGGGTTATTCGGCAGAGCAGCAGCCGCCCTTAAGAGAAAGTGAGAGGGTGGGTGAGTGACTCTATAGTACAGTACACTCTTTAGAGCAAGGGTTGCTGCAGAGATGCCGCCGCTGAGTAAGCACCAAATTGATAATCAATACGCGACATTAAGTAAGGCGAAGTGCACCCAACACAAGACACGACGACGAGTCATCAACATCATCGTCAGCCACCCACATCACACCCACTCTTCGATTTCATTCACAAATCCAAGGCAATATTAAATACTTAGTAAACAATGATAAAGAAAAGAGAAAAAGATTTAACAACAAAATGAATCCATGATCCCATAAAATAATGTGTTAATTAATCATCAAAATAAATGATTTTTACTATCTATCAGAGATAGTATTGCGATCTCGAAAATTTTCGATGTCGAGATTTTGCTGTTTTTATACGTTTTGAAGTCATTGAGTCATTTTCACTAAGGTTGAGAAAAATGTCTGTGTATAGATAAGATGTATATAAACAAGATTATGCAAAAACGGTTAGAGCTAGAATGATGAAATTTGGTACACGGGCATTATTCAAAATTCGTAGTTTTCTGACAACTTTTGAGAAATGTAGCTCATCCGGAAGAGGGTCATTACCTACAACGTTTTGATTTTTTTTCCTATAAACTGACCGTAAAAAATCTATGTTGGATAGTTTTTCCACATGATTAAAAATTGTATAAAACTGCTATATATAGAATTTGAGAAATGTAGCTCATCCGCGGATGAGGGTCATTGCCTTCAACGTTTTCATTTTTACCGACCGACGATAGTAAGGGAGGTATTGTTTTCACACCAAATTTCACATGTGGAGATTTTTACATATCTCCACGAATCATGCATTTTCTAAACAGAAAAAAGTATTTTTAGCATGATGTCTGTCCGTCCGTCTGTCCGTCCGTCTGTCCGTCCGTATAGATGTGTACAGCCTGAACGGCTCAACCGATTTTGATGAAATTTGGTATATTTACTTAATGCATCAGTGGGATGAATTGATCAACTTTTGGTGCAATTCGGGAAACCGGAAGTGGTAGTATTAGCGATCGACGATAGGAAGGAAAGGGTTATTTTCACACCAAAGGAGATTTTTTTATATATCACCACGAAACATGCATTTTGTATTGGTTTTATCCTCGAAAAAAATCATATTTATTAGTTTTTTCTTGATTTAAAATTATATGACGTCATCCAGCCATGCATGACGTCACAGCCTGGTCTTGCATATATATTATAAATAAAATAAAATTAAAAATGTTTATATTTATTATTTATGTATCCATATCTGTTTTTTATTACATTAATAGATATATGAAAATTATTTGAAATTGTTTCTGTAGCTGGAAATTAATTTATTTCAAACCGTCGGTCGGTTCGGACCTGGCCACAGGTCAACTTATTTTCCTCTAAACTGACCGTAAAAATAAAGATATATGTTTGATAGTTTTTCACATGATTAAAAATTGTATAAAACTGCTATATATAGAATTTCAGCTTGATTAAATCGCTGAAAGAATCGGAATTAATTTTTTAACACGACTGCAAAGCACGCGCCAGCACGTGACGTGGTTCCATCAACAAAGAGCCAAACACGCGCTGGTTTAATAAATATTATTTATTGATTTTAATTTATAATTAATTAGATTTAATTTAAATATAATATATGTTAATTAATCCAATTCAAATTTGCGAGATTGTCGAGCGGAGACACTCCACATTTTTTCTACTACAGTCTAATATGCCTTATTACAATAGATAAAATATGAAACTAAAAAATCTTAAAATATAAATATTTTATATTTTATTGAAAATTAAATTAACAAAATATAAAAAATTAAGAATCAAGTTTCTACAATATTATTTGAAAAACGCTACTAATTCAGAAAGTGGACACAACATTTCGGTTTGACTTCACCCCAATTCGCTGATAATATTGTTACAGAGGTAGAATTATTTTAAAATCATGAACATGAAGCAGTCGCAAAGTGTCATTTTACAGAACAAAAATAAGGTCGAAACATTTTATGTCGATCCCATAAAACCGATAAAATTTAGTAACAGGATCATGTTTTGTAAAAAAAAACCTGTTGCAGAGAGCTGTTTTTTATATTTAATATTATACTGGTATTTAGTTTTAAAATCTTTTCTTTTTATATTTTATTTTGGTGTTATTGATTAAAAAAATTTATTATACTTAAAAGTATATACAATAAATAATATTCTAATTATACATTCTTTTTATCAGAAAATACTTTAAAAAATTTATATTATGTATTATAGAAAAAAGTGACTGAAATTATTTCAAATTTAAAATTCCGATCAAATCGTGATATCTTTTAGAATTGTTTTTTCCTTAATAATTTTAGGCTTATAATTCAATTCTTTTTTGGATTAGAAAAAAATCCTGTGTCTTAGGGGAGATTATATGTATATTAAGGGAGAAGGTTTAATAAAAAAAAAAATAATAATAAAATAACGAAAGAAGCTGGATATATCTCTGTAATGAAGACAACAAATTTCAATTATAAAATGAATAACATATTAGAAAACTGAGAAAGGGGACAGACGTAGTAGTGAGAGAGAAAAATGAAAAAGGGCCGGGCGGTGCGTGAGGGAGGGGGCGGGGGGGGGTCTGCTGGGCTGCCTGAAGCCGCGTTTTGGATGGGTGGTAGTTGCTTTTGGATGATTGAAGGGCCCCGTTGAGGGTCGTAGGTAACTTTTGCCCCGTGGGCCTCGAGCGCCAAAAGACGGATCGGGCGATCGCTCTTCGAGTCGACAGACCCTGTGGCCTCAAGACAAAGGACCCCCGCGGGATCCGCCCCACCAACCCCTTAATCCGACAACACACACGCCAAATAGAATTAGAGTCAGCCGAAGAGAGAAAGCAAATGCATAATGCTGTAGCTTGTGTCCGATGGTTGTCCCCCCACCCTTTTCTTTCCCTCCCTCTGTCTCAGGAGACACGACCAGAAACACGAAAGGAATGAATCCCCTTTCCTCCTTTCACGAACACACAAATGACTACTATACAATACTTTAATGTAATTATTATTCTAAATAGAATAGATGTTCTCCTGATCTGCAAATATCAAATTGAAAGAGATTCAATTTATGTCATCTTTTAATCATTATACCAGTGATTCCCAAACTCCCTGGGGAGCCGCGAAAAAATTTCCTAATACTTGAAATTTTTTGGTTCTAAAAAAAAAGATAGGATGATTTTGTGGGGAAACTTTTGAACATTTTCGATTATTTTTAAAATCTTTCAATTTGTCTCAAAAAAAAAAAATAAAAAATAGTTCAACCGTTTTTTGGACCCAAGATTTGGAACATTTCGTACTTTTGTTTTAAATTTTTTCAATTTGTCTCTAAAAAAAAAGCTCAACCGTTTTTTGGACCAAGCTTTTGAGCATTTCGTACTTTTTTTTCAAACGTTTGTCCTGGTTTGGTGTTTTCGAAATATGGTCAAACTAATTAAGGAAGCTACGGAAAAAATCCAATGTATTATGGGAGCCGTATACCGAAAAAGTTTGGGAACCTCTGCATTAAACAATTATTTTCTTTTTTTTCCTAAAATGTATTTAAAATAAATTAATCAAATCTAACAAGTTTAATCCTTATTACTAATGATTTAATAATTAATTATTATTATTATTTATTTTGTAAATTTGAACAAATATTGTACAAAACATATAGGAATACAATTAATATAGGTTAATTATTTCCCCCAATGATAACGTTACCTGAACAAAGACTGGTAAAGGGCACATATTATCAGTCTTTGATATTGTTATTGCCATTAGTGGTTAATTGTTTTGCAAATCAATAACTGTTATAATGATAATAACAACGAAGAAGCGTTCTTCACCACTTAACCTGTTTCCATTTTATCTCACTATATACATCTTTAAATTATATTTAATTAGCAATTAAAGATAAAGATATTCATATAGTATTTTATTTAATAAAAAAATTTATACAAAATAGATAACGAATGCTTGAAATAATTATTTATAACCAATTTTAAGGTTGAGAAGGTCTCTCTCTCTCTCTCTCTCTCTCTGTGTGTGTGTGTAGACAAGATTACGCAAAAACGGTTTAGTTAGAATAATGAAATTTAGTACACGGGCATTATTTCGTAGTTTTCTATCAACTTTTGAGAAATGTAGCTTATCTGGAAGAGGGTCATTACGTACTACGTTTTCATTTTTACCGACCGACGATAGTAAGGGAGGTATTGTTTTCACACCAAATTTCACATGTGGAGATTTTTACATATCTCCACGAATCATGCATTTTCTTAACAGAAAAAAGTATTTTTAGCATGATGTCTGTCCGTCCGTCTGTCCGTCTGTCCGTCCGTCTGTCCGTCCGCCTGTCCGTCTGTCCGTCCGTATAGATGTGTACAGCCTGAACGGCTCAACCGATTTTGATGAAATTTGGTATATTTACTTAATGCATCAGTGGGATGAATTGATCAACTTTTGGTGCAAATCCGGAAACCGGAAGTGGTAGTATTAGCGATCGACGATAGTAAGGGAAGGGTTATTTTCGCACCAAATTTCACATGAGGAGATTTTTTTATATATTTCCACGAAGCATGCACTTTGTATTGGTTTTATCCTCGGGAAAATCATATTTATTAGTTTTTTCTTGATTTAAAATTATATGACGTCATCTAGCCATTCATGACATCACAGCCTGGTCTTGCATATATATTATAAATAAAATAAAATTAAAAATATTTATATTTATTATTTATGTATCCATATCTGTTTTTTATTACATTAATAGATATATTAAAATTATTTGAAATTGTTTCTCTAGCTGGAAATTAATTTACTTCAAACCGTCGGTCGGTTCGGACCTGGCCACAGGTCAACTTATTTTTCTCTAAACTGACCGTAAAAATAAAGATATATGTTTGTAAGTTATTCATATGATTAAAAATTGTAAACTACTGCTATATATAGAATTTCAGCTTGATTGAATCGACGAAAGTACAGGAATTAATTTTTTAACACTGAGAATCACGCGCCAGCACGTGATGTTTTGCCATCAACAAACAGTTAAAGACGCGCTGCTTTAATAAATATTATTTATTAAATTTAATTTATAATTTATAAATAATTAAATTTAATTTAAATATAATATATTATGTTATTTAATCCAATTCAAATTGCGAAATAGTCGAGTGGAGACACTCCAGATTTATTTTAAAAATAGATTTGTAACTTAAAATGGAAAGAAGAGAAATCAACAAATAAAAATAAATTGACATGATTGTTAAATTGACTTCTTTTGAAATTTTATTTTGTCTTTTTTTAAAATATTTATTTTTAATTCTATCGTGACCTTATAATGTTCTTTTCCTATTCATATATAAATAGATTCTAGTCATTTCAATTGCAATTTCAAATACTTATGTATAGGAGCTGGAAAAGGGGAGTAGAGTAAGGTGGGTTGGAGGGCAGTAATGTACCAAAATAACGAGAAAGAATTATTCAGTCCTTTTCCTACTGAATAATTTATCATACTGTCTTTCTGTCTTGGAAGTCATGGCCAGCTGGTCGTCTGAGAAAAAGGGTTGACACACTTCAGCCCTTAATGGAATCATCTCCCCCTCCATCCACCATCTTTAGACGATATTCTTGACCATATTTAATTTATTTATCCTGGCCAAGTTGCTAAGTTGTATAGAGCCTTCGAGAAAGAGACCAGGTGGTGTTCACCCTTCTCCAGTCGCCCCCCCCCCAATTCGTTATCCGCTGGAAGGAGAGAAAAAGGGGAAGGACTTTACATACATGCATCACTGAGAAGCCCTTCATCCCTTGATTCCTTCCCTACGGCCCTCGATGGAGAAGATTTTTTACCAAACCCCATTTTATCTGTCAACACATCGTCATTGAAATTACCCTCTCACAAATTGAACTTAGATATTGGCATATGTGACATATACAGAAGGGAAAAAGAAAAGAAAGGGGCTCATTAGTTAATTGATAGAAAATGTGGGAAAGATAACAAATAAATATAAATTATTCATCTAGGATGAGTTTTTTTTACTATACTATATTACATATATTTCTTCTAAGATATTAATAGTTTATAAAAATAATACATTAATAATAATAAATTATCAAACAAGTATTATTTATTGTTCAATTAATTTGAATTTTTTTAAAATTAATTTAAAACTATTTTATAATATTATATAAATCAGGGGTGGGCAAAAGCCGGCCCGTGAGCCGGATCCGGCCCTTTTGCTTATTTTATCCGGCCCGTTGAAAAAGTTCGGCTCTTATTTCGATCTTTCATTCAATATGGCTCTAAAAAAAAGGTAAATTTTTTTTCAAATGTCCCGGTTTGATGTTTTCGAAATATCGTCCTCCGGCCCCGGGAGACATTTTGAAAATTTGATTTGGGCCGCGTTTAAAAGTATTTGCCCACCCCTAATATAAATAGTCAGAATAATATTTCACTTAATTAATTATTATTATTTATATAAAACAAAAATAATTTTTCAAAAGATTTTATTATTATCTCAAATACAGTAAGAGAGGTCGTTTTTTTTTCTCTGTAATTTGTTGAAATGATTCAACAGCCCTCGTGTCCTCTCCTTTGAGTTGTAATCATAGAGAATTACTGAAAAGCCGCAGATGCGACGACTACCTGCCTTCAACTCTACATTAGATCTTATATATCTATATGTATTCAGCGTTAATCCCTTACTCCCCGACCATTCCACCCTCAATGGAGAGTGACCAACCACCACTCTTCCCTTTCCTCACTCTTTCTCTCTCTTTCCCACTTGTGCTTGCTTTTAAACAGGGACAAAATGGTTACATTACAGAGAGAAGTACACGCGAAGCGCTACTTATACATTGTGAGCACATTAATGGACCAACAACCCTCAGAACCTCACCCTACACCTTGACAGAAGCCGCCCCAACCCACCCTCAAACACAATTTCTCTTGTTATTCAATACCTAAGCGGAATAATAAATCAAACAAAGATGTATAATATTTATTTTATCATTACTAATATTATTATAAAACAAAAAAAATATAAGCTCTCTCTTATTTATTTAAATAATATAATAATAATATATATTATATATAGGTATATATATAGGATTTGTATAAGAATTAGTTTTAATTTCAAAATTATTAAAATACATTTACAGGAGTATAAAAATTCAATTATTATATAAAATAATGTTATATTTTTATAAATTTCATCAAAGGAATAGTAAATCTCTATTTTTATTTATTCTGATCCCTTATTAGTTTGTAATTTTCAAAAATGATCAAGGCGTGTAGATGATTGGTCATTTCTAACCAAATTGTATTGAAGTAATCACGCGATTTGTTTATAAAAACAGAAAATATTAATAGATAAGTTGCTTAAAAACAAAATAATGAGATAGAATAATTGAGAAGACAAAAGAAAACTTGGGTAAATAAAGATAAATTAGATATTTGTTTTTTTTATAAATCAAGATTAAATTATAATTGTATTTGCATATTTTTTTAAATGTATAAGTCAAATACGATAAGTATTTAATAATTATTTTAAACAAAAAAATACTTCTGGAAAGGTTCATAAAATTTTGTGACAATAATTTTTGGAAATCTCAATAAAATTCATGTTATAATATAAAAAGGTAAAAATAGTAATTTTGCATTTAGAAACTTCATATAATAAAAAGAAATAAGCTGGAGTGTCTCTATTCGACTATCTCGCAAATTTGAATTGGATTAATTAACATATATTATATTTAAATTAAATTTAATTAATTATAAATTAAAATTAATAAATATATATTAAACCAGAGCGTGTTTGGCTCTTTGTTGATGGGAGCACGTCACGTGCTGGCGCGTAATTTAATTTAAAAAATTAATTCCTGTACTTTCATGGATTCAATCAAGCTGAAATTCTATATATAACTTTTATATAATTTTTAATCATGTGAAAAACTATCAAACATATATCTTTATTTTTATAGTCAGTTTAGAGTAGAGGTGGCCAATCCAAATGATCTTGCGGGCCACTTTTGAAATGCTCCAAAACTTCCGCATATAAAATTATACATACCTATATTAGATTTAGACACATTAAAGATATTGTTTGGTTTGACAAATTGAAAAATAATGAATTTTTATTATGTTTACTATTATTTTTACATATAAACATATATAATATAATAATAATGATACTGAATGCACATTGTAAAAAATATATAATACTAAAAATAAACATACCTCCCTTACTATCGTCGGTCGGTAAAAAAGAAACAACGAAATAAAACCACCTCTGGTTTAGAGGGAAAACAATGAAAACGTCGTAGGTAATGACCCTCTTCCGGAGCTACATTTCTCAAAAGCTAATAGAAAACTACGAATTTTGAATAATTCCCGTGTACCAAATTTCATCATTCTAGCTCTAACCATTTTTGCATAATCTTGTCTACATACACACACCAACATTTTTCTCAAACTTAGTGAAAATGACTCAGGGACCTTCAAAAAGTATAAAAACATCAAAATCTGACAATTTTCGTGATCTTAATACTACGTCTGGCGAGATAGTAAAAAGTCAAATTTATACTAATGACATTCTTTATATATTATTAAATATAATTAATATTGATAAAAATAATTATGTGTTCAAATGGTGATGTGTATGCAAAATAAAATTAAAATAATAAATAAATTTTCGTTTGTGAATATTTTAAGAAATTATTTCCCTATTTATATATTACACACAATAATTTGTTTTTATAATTAAGATATGATTTTTCTTTAATTCGGATGCATTCCTAATTATTAATTTCTAAAAATGACTATAATTAATTATTTTCCTACATTTAATACTACATATATTCATATAAAGTAATATATGTAGTGTATTCTTTCACAAACAATTAGAATGAAATGAAAATAATAATCATCATTATCATTTTTTCAACATTCGAAATCATTTCTAAAATATTCTGCTTTCGTTTTTATCTATTTTGAAAATTTGAGACCTATAATTACTACAAACTTCCTCTCCTTCTCTTCTTCTCGTTTCCTATTTCTATTTCCCTATGATGATCTGAAATTCAAATCTCCATGGTGAAATTGATTATATTACATTACTTTAAAGCCATTTATCCAACCGACTTCTACGAAAATGAACATTCACCCTAAATTTTAACCATTAACAGATAATAAAACTTTAATTTAATAATTTTTAAACTAATATTTTTTTTTATTTACATATAGGACATATGCATCTTGAATATTAATATATTTATATTAATAAATTCACTTTATTAAGAAAAATTGATTATATCAAGTCGTTAGTGTTATACTCTTGTACTATTTTCCTTCCTTTTATTAATCGATAGTTTTTTTTTTAATCCTAATAAAATTAACTTTTTAATCCTAATAAATTAAAATATAAAATTTTAATTAAATATTTAAATTTCAACTTTTATTATAACTTATACCATGTCATATTACATTCATCAAATAAATTAATAAAGCGGATTAATATTTTGCCACTAATTATTTTTTATTCAAAGATTTCAGTTTAAATTCTTCTAGTTGAGTAAAGATTCTCTATAATTCTTCTTTAATTACAAGTCAATACTTTTAATGTCCTATCAGAGGCTTGAAAACAAACTCTAAACAAGTATTTAGAGCCTTTCTAAGTGTCATATCTCCACAGCCATTCCAAATGAATGTTTTACACTCCACAAGTCACATAAACTCTGATACAAATAAGACGTTAATATATATTTTACTATAGCCTAAATGAAAGGCAAGTTGAAGGGCGTAAGGGGTTTATTGTATTATTCTTTAACAGCCTTCATATCGCAGGATTTTATTCTCTAGGCCATATACGAGTATACGTATAGGGATATATATATATATCTTTAATCTTTCTATTATGAAGCCTTTTTGTGTGTACATAAATTTTGAAATGAGATATATTAAATTTAATTGTAAACATTTAAAAAGAATTATACAATGTTAATTTATTAATTTGTTATACATTATTAAAGAAATATAGAATACCATTATTAATAAAATTATTGACTTAGTTATATGTCAACATTGGTTAAGAATGTTTTTTTCAAAATATTTTATTTACAAACGTAGGTATTTCAAGTTGCTGAATGGTTATTTTATTGAATACAAATTTCATTTTGATAATTTTTTTTATATTAATTAATTACTATTTTATTTATCCGTTGTTTGGATCACCCTGCTTAGGCAGCAACCCTCTTCTTTTTCTTTCATATAATGACAAAGGTTATAAGCTTATAAGTTGTTTTTTATATTTTGTTAATGTTCAAAAACGCCTGTTTTGTTGTGATTGTTTTAAAATCGATGTTTTTTGGAAAATTATATCAACAAAATAAAATTAAGATTTTTATAAAATTTTATATAATAAAAATAATAATAATAATAAAGAAAAATTGGTCGCCTGATTTATTTACATTAGTGTCAAGATTGATGTTTTTTTTATCGGAGCGGAAACATAAAATAAGATTGCAAATTTAGTTACAAATATAGTTACATATATTGTATTTAACCAGTAGAGAGTGATTATTTTTAATTTGTTGTTCAGGTATAATTGTTAAATTTACATACAAGCTTAATGTGAGTAATAAGAATAATAGCAGCGGGTGAGTCAGTGTAGACGTGGCCATCAAAAAGCCATCAATGAAACTTGTGTGTTGGACAGAATACGGAGAAGGAAAGAAGGAAGCGAGTGCAGTGATTGTGCGTGCGCTGTGCCAACCCTCGCGGTGTCATTAGCATGAAATCAATCACGACATCACCACCCCACCCTCATACACCAACCTATATATCATACACACGAATTTATTATATTATATTTCAAACTCAACGAGGTGTAGATCTATTTTCAATGGATGGAACAAAAAAGAAAGAAAACTCAAAATAAATAAATAAATGTTTTATTTTAAAATATCGAGATTTAAAAATTATTTAAATATTATATCCTTAAGTCAGTGAATCTCAACCTTTTTTTTTACTGCGGCACACTTGTAACGGTTTAAAAATTTGGCGGCACACAAAGAAAAAGATAAGTGTAAAAGTTATTTGCTTACCTATAATAGACTGTGTAATATAGTTTATGATAATAATCAGGGATCGACAACCTTTTTCAATAGTCTGAAATAATATAACAAAGGTGGGCACACTTGGTGATACTTAGAGCCATATTGAAAAATCGAAAATGTTTAAGAGCCCCATCGCAAAAATATTTTACCTTTTTTTTACATACATATAAAATAAATAAGTACTTTTTCTTAATTTGAACTTTACATTTGTAAAATTTGGCGGCACATTTTGAAAATCTCGCGGCACACAAAAGTGCCGCGGCACAGTGGTTAAGAATCACTGCCTTTAGTACACCTATATTAAGAAAACAGTGTATTTTAGTATCGATGTTCAATTATATTATTATTTATATTATTATAAGTGCAATTACATATAATATTATTAAAAAATTGAAATTAAAAAAATAGGCTAATACTGTAAATTTAATAAATTTTCTTTCATGCTCATTAACTTTTAAAAAGTAGATTATTTGTTGTTTTTTTTAGTATAAAATATGATAATAAATCATATTTCAAGATGTAAACAAACAATTAAAATTAACTTATAGTTATATGAAATTTAATTGTGAAATTTATTCATATAAATATATACCATATAAAATGATGCATTAAACTTTTACATTATATTATAATATAAAAAATAATTATTAAAGCGTATTTAAAGAGTAATCAGTCTTTGTCATATATTCAATATAGTAAAAATATTTAAAGAATTCTTGAAAAATCTAAAATAACGGTTAGATTGTCAGATTTATCTTATTCTAAATTAAATTATAATTTGATATATTTAATGTTAATTAAAAAGATATCGTATAACAAACACTGTCACAATATCTGATTATGCAGATGACTTTTTTTATTCTTCCTCCTTTTTATGTGCTATTTTATGAAGACAGCTCTTTTTATTAATTTATGAATTCAATGCTCTTTTTAAAAATAATTTTAATACTTATAAAAAAATTTTATTTTTTTTTTTTTGGTATAAATTCAATTTCAAATCCGTTTTAAAAACTATAAAAAATGATAATTTAAAGTAAAATGGTTTTTCAGTTTGTTTATATTCTTTCTTCTGTTCATCATAAACTTTAAAGGTATTGTCTACATATTCCTTAGAAATCTAATATTGTTTCTTAAAAGCGTTCATAGAACTTTATTATTTATATATTTTTTTCCAATTTTAACTTTCATATTTTATTTTAAATTCTTTCTATCTTACATAAATGATTATGATTAATTAATCATATAAATATATAAAAAATAGAGTAGAATGTGGTTGAATTTATTTAATAAATATTGAAATCCACTACAAATAAATAATTTAGTATTAAAATAAGAGAATAAGTTTTGCAAAACATGTTAATATCTTATTTGAAATAGAATAAATAAAAATTATATTGTGGTTATTTTCTTAAATAATTTTAAGAAGAGAGAGAATTTACTATATTTTTTTTATAATTGAATTAATAAAGAAATGTGGGAGGAAGAAATATCAAGATGGTCCGAAATACTTCAATGCTCGTCATGCCTTCTCGTATTAATGACATGAAAAAGAAATAAAACGCGTAGTGTGGTGTAGGAGGGCTGGCCTTGCATCATTTCGCAGTCGGCCAATGTCTCTAGGGGCTGCAGAGGCACCCCTTCAACCCCCTTCCCTTTCTTCCGTACTAAATGTAATTTTGACGACAGCCAAACAGCAAGATCGTACGTTTTTAGAAAGACAAAAGGTTGCCTGATATCAAAAGGCTAACAACAGGTTGAAGAAGGGCTGGCGGGTGGAGAAGGGCTCGAAATAGAGGGAGGAGCTCCCAGCATCCTCAAACCACCAAAGTCAAACCAATATTAAAAAAATAACAGAGCGTTATCTAAACATTAATCTATCTATATTTATATTTAGCAGCTACTCAATAAAATTTGCAAAAATAATTATCAAATAGAATAAATTAAATAATATTGTGAGCTAATTATTATTTTTTGTTTTATACTTGCATTTATATATATATTGTTTTCTATTTAATTTTATAATTTTTTTACATATACATAAACATATAATAATATAAATAATAAATAAATCTATATATATATAAAAGCCTTTTGCCTGCATATTGCTCAGAATTTAAAATTTTTTGCATATCTTCGCGTTTCATGACCCCTAGAATCCAAAAGTGACTAGAATTTTTCATGTCTGTCTGTCTGTCCGGAAATTCTGACGTTATAGACTTAAAATTGACTGATCCGATTTCGATGAAATTATATCACAATATTCTTGCATATCTAGGATATATATTATATCAATATCATGTTATTCAGCAGCGCAAAGAATACAATACAAAGAATGTTTATAATATTTATATTTTTATTTTTCTAATATTTACAATATTTCAATTGATCTTAGTGGCCTTTTAACTTATTTAAAACATTGAAAACATTCATATTGCGGAAATATTACCTCTTTTAATTTTTAAGATTTTATGAATAGATAATTTTAATTTTTAACTCATAATTGGATTTTTACGTAAGTTTTTCATATGAGTAGGCAATGTAGGAAGGGACGTGAGAGAGATGGGACAGAGTAGGAGTTAAAAGGTTCTAGCTCCAGATAGGAGCATATGGTTGTTGCGGCCAAGAACTTTCGAGTACCGTGGAGCCACAGAGATAGATAGATAGAACATATACAATAATAATATATAATTAATTTATTAATTAAATTAAAATATATTTTAAATAAGAACACAAAAACAAATGAAAGGTTATAAAATGGATGAAAACCTTTTACATATAAACTTTCAACCAAATACTATGTATTACTTGTGGGTACAGGGTGCAGAGCCCCCGTCTAGGTGAAAAGAAAGCCGAAGGCTGACTGAGCAACTAGTTATAATATAAATCTATGAAAAAATAATCGGCTAAATAATCAACTAATATAAATTTTCCCCTTCTTACTTTAATATATTTGAATTTTTAATAACTTATCCTTTTTGGATAAAGAATATCTTTAGTATCTTCAGAATAGAACATTATTTCCCTATTTTAACAAAAAATCTTATCTCTATTCGCGATTGTACTTTACATAAAATTATAATTGTTGGATTTCTTACCTTGTTCATAGCCTATTTTCGGGCCGGCCAATCTGTAAAAAAAATCAAAATATTATATATAAATTTCGTTTGAAATCTACGTGTTGTTAAAGTTAGTTATATTTTATAATCTGTTTGAATAATAAATAATTTCAATTATCTAAAAGAATAGTAAAAGTAATTTAAATAATTGCTAAAATCACTAGTATGTATTTTTTTCTTTAAGTTTATATTTTATATGATTTATTATTTAAAAAATTAAATCTAATTAAAATAGATAAATTTATTTATTTGTACATATATACCTACATTAGTTATTTTGCTAAATAATAAACTGACTCATCCTACAAAAACCATCCCTTTCTGTCCTGAAGCGACTATTAATTTCCTCTTCTTTGATTTCATGTAATGAGAGAAATAATGAAAGTATTCCAGGTTTATTTTACTAATTATCAATAGGAGGAGGATTTTTACCATAATCTTAATAATAATAATAATCATAATCATAATAATTAAGAAGTAAAATATTATCATGGCTTGAAAAATCATTAATCAACTTCTAAATTTGTAATATAATATTAATTATGGAAGGGGGAATTAACTTCATCCCAAAAGAATAATTATTTGTATTATTTTTGCGGGTAGATTGATCTAATGAGGGAATTAAAAGGAACCCTCCCCCCGAACTCTTTCTGATATAAGGATAAAACGAAGAAAAGTATAAAGCTAGAGGTTGGACGGGATGAGGGAGGTAAACATCAGTTGCTACTGGTGCTGAGCTAATTAATTATTTGCGATAAGAGAAAATTTCTCTCGTTTTGAAAGTTAAACCTCAACTCGCTAGAAGAAGAAGAAGAAGAAGAAATTGAAGTTTATATATATATATATATATTTGTGGGTTTCTATGTGTGCAAGGTTGACTGAGTTGTAGGTTTGAAGGTGAAGTGGGGATGTACTGCCACTTGGTGAAGGGATGATGATTTTCTTCTCTAATATTAAATAAACTATAAAACACCAGTAATCTCAAGTGAATTCAGTTAACTACCCCTTTTAAATTGAGGATGAGAGGATTTCCTTGCCTGGGGTTTTTCAACGTCGCCAGGTGGAAAGGAAGAGAATATAAATCAAATATCGTCGCAAAACTTCCTTTTTTAGTAGGAAGTTTGCTTTATTTTCGCGTGTGGTGGGAATAAAACCAAAACGCCATCTCTTCATTACCATGTAAATGTCGCACAGCCACCCCCGCGAAAGCCCTCCTCCTTCCACTGGATTCCCCACCCCGTCCTTCGCCACCATTTCTCTTTTGAGCTTAATCTAAGAGAGCTTCTTGTATTTGAATCCCTTTAATAAACAGAGAATCCAATCCATTTTAGATTTAGTGATTTGCTTACGAAAGTGAAAGGGAGAGAGAAAGAGAGCGACTACATTGGCACAGAAGAGATTACTAATTATATTATTTATTTTTCTTGGATTTTTAATTAAAACGAAAAAGATATATTAATTTAATAAAAATTATTTTTATAAACAATACATACAATATAATAAATATAATTTATCTTTAATTATTATTGGAGTTGTCATTCGAAATATTTTTAATCTCAAAAGAAAGCAACATAAATGATCATTGCTACAATTAGGAATAATGAATCAGTCTAATCATTAAATAAAGTCCTATATATATATATATATATATATTATATTCTTGACCCATAAGTGAATCTAGACTAAAAATAAGATAAGCTAAATTGCTTGAGAAGTTTTTGTTTATAATTTTCATTTAATTTAAAAAAATATTCAGTAATAAATTATATATAAGAATTTCTGTTACATTTGTTTATATTATTGATGGGTTCCTCTATATATTTATAACTCTATAATCTATTATTATACTAAATTTGATAAAAATTAAAAAAAAAATTAGTACATGTTTACGTTCTATTATTAAAATTATTCTCAGAATAGCCGTCACAACGTTCAGGCCGGTAATCCACAAGCAGGACACCAGAAAACACTACCTACCGTGTCTTTGCTAATACCCAATTCTTCGGATATTAGTCGCAGAGTCAATCGCCGATCTTTTGTTAGCATCTCTCGTAAATGTTCAGTTTTTTCTGGTGTCCTGCTTTTGGATTGCCAGCCTGAACGTTGAGATGGCTATTCTGAGAACGATTCCACATCTCCAACATTTTTCAAGCGTTATACCAACGGTTGTGGCTAGTGGAGAGTATTTTGAAGGTTCATAAAGGTATTTACAATTAACATTCTCTTTTTATGTTTTTATCATACCATTCACCGAACTTTTTAGACACACCTCGTATATATAATCTTAATGATTTTCAATTAATTTACGATTAATTGAAAATTTATTTTGCCTAGAGTTTATTTTAATTATTTACTAATTATATAGGAAAAAATTTAATTTTTATATTTTTAATTCTGAAAAATAGAATAGAGAAGTAGTATTTTTTAAGTTATAAAAATAAAAGTTACTGAATAGAAATTTTATAATTTATTAATGTGAATGATTTTTACTATCTCACCAGAGATAGTATTGCGATCACGAAAATTTTCGATGTTGAGATTTTGATGTTTTTATACGTTTTGAAGGTTCCTGAATCATTTTCAATAAGGTTGAGAAAAATGTCTGTGTGTGTGTGTGTGTTTGTGTGTGTGTGTATGTATGTAGGCAAGATTACGCAAAAACGGTTTGAGCTAGAATGATGCAATTTGGTACATGAGCATTATTCAAAATTCATAGTTTTCTATCAACTTTTGAGAAATGTAGCTCAACCGGAAGAGGGTCATTACCTACAACGTTTTGATTTTTTTTCCTCTAAAGTGACCGTAAAAATAAAGATATATGTTTGATAATTTTTCACATGATTAATAATTGTATAAAACTGCTATATATAGAATATCAGCTTGATTGAATCGCTGAAAGTACCAGAATTAATTTTTTAACACTGCAAATCTCACGCGCCAACACGTGCCATGGTGCCATCAATAAAAAACCAAACATGCGCTGGTTTAATATTTATTATTTATAATTTATAATTAATTAAATTTAATTTAAATATAATATATTATGTTATTTAATCCAATTCAAATTGCGAGATAGTCGAGTGGAGACACTCCAGCTTATTTATATTAAATTTATTAATTATTTATTTATTATTAAAATAGAAGTTTTATAATTTTTCTGTTTTAAATTTAATTTATTCCTATTCTTCTCTTAACCTTAGAAAAAATACATATATATATATATACTATTGTATAAATATAGTAGTGAATGTATTGATTGATGTGTTTGTAATTGTTGTGACATTTCTTCCTATTCCCATATCCCTTCAGGTGAATTGACAACAAGATTTAATTAATACGCTGGTTGACTCTCAAGATAGCAAAATGATTTAAATGTCATTTAAATTGTATCTGTCTGACACGGTGTGTGTGTGTTTGTGTGTGTGTAATTAGCTCGCGGAGGCGTGATGCCGTGCACATGCACAGCCGCCAGTTGGCATGCATGTCCCCGGGGGCGGAAGCCCGGGCAAGATGCCGCGCTCCCCACATATTTCGAAAACGGCACAGCCGGGTGTCCGCCGCAGATTCCCTCCTCGCCAACCCTATAATTAAGACAAGGGCAGGGGCGGCCAAGAAGAAGGGTGCAAGGTATTGATCAGCGCGGCTGCCTCTCGTTGGCTACTTCCCTGCAACTTCCACGGTCTCCGTCCAACCGACCAGGTTCAATCGACACACCATTCACAAGAACAGACCCTTTTTTTTTAATTACCACCAAAAGCATATCACGAAGGATTAAATGAATGGTGTCAGAAAATAATTTCTCACCTAAAAGGGATGGAGCACCGAATTAGATGATTTGAGATTTGTTTTATATTTTGATAAGTCTTATCCTATAATATACTTAATGTAATATATTCAAAAAAGAAGAAATTATTTTAAAATTGTAATATTTTAATCAATAAAATTGATCAAATATATTGTAACTAATACTAATAATATTTTAATCCTTCATTTACCTATCAAGAAATATTTTTTAGAAATTTTCCATTGAACCAAATTATTTTGTTGTTATCAAATATAATATAGGATTTTTGATATTATTTACTAAAAGTAGATAATAATAATAATAATATTTATTTATATATATAATCTTAATATTATACATATATTATTAATTTTTTTGCATAATTCTTGATATGATTCTTACTTTCTTTAATTATTTTTTATTTCATAATGAAATATTTTCAAAACACCCTAAGAGCACAAGAGAGAGCATCAATAAAGAAAATATATAATTTACAAAGACGAATTGTATTTAGACTTTTGATAGAGGTAAAAGTAGTATTAAAAAATATTTAATCCTGTTAAATTTTGTAAAATGATATGATTCAGACCCTTATATCATTTTTCATGAAACAATTGTCCTGCAATGTAATAAAATATATAATATTAAATAATCGATAAAATTTAAACAATAATATTATATAAAAGAATAATAAATACATGAAGAACCATACAAACGTTTCCAAGAATCTAAAATAAATTCCTTCAAGGAAAGATTATAATAAATATTATAATACTTTCTATAGAATCTAGTCTAGTATTTAATATACCAAATGGTATTTACCACTGAAATTTATAAATTATAAAAATAACAACTAATATATTTATCAAATATTTAGGCAACATTTGAGTATTTTAAAATAGGATGTTTCGAAGTATTTTGCATTAAAGATGATGTCACCGGGGAATGGTGAAGACTGTGTAATGAAGAATTGCATGATCTCTATGCATCTCAGGGTCACGAAATCGAGAAGGTTACGATGGACAGGAAACGTGGCTAGAATGGGAGAAGAAAGTCTGACGAAAAATCTATTTGTGTGGGGAGACCGATTATAAAAGCAAGGACGCGATGAGCAGACAATATAGGATGGGACGTAAGAAAGATGGGAGAAAATAGGAGTTGGATGGGTGTATCTAAGGAAAGGGGTACTTGGAGGAATGTGGTTTCTGAAGCCAAGAACTTTCGAGTTCCGTAGAGTCACAGTGAAAGATAGATAGGATTAATGAAAAATGGTATTTTCTACTGAAATAAATATTAAAATTATAAAGGTTATACTTTAATAATGTTTAAGAATAAAATTATCTTCATAATTTTTACCAGATTATAAATATAAAGGTTCAAAAATGGATTTTTTTTTAAAAAACAAAACAAACAAAAAGTAACTTTTCTAATTTAAAAATCGTATCCTATTCTATTTTTGAATATTTAAAACAAAAAAAAACAAAAAACAATGAATCGAATAAGTGAACTCGATTTAAATTTGTTTTTACAATGATTTATTATCCTCAGGATATCCATTTCGTTTAAGAGATATGTCTATCTATATTAAGATGTGATTATATATGAGTTGGTGATATTTTTTCGTGCTCTGTCTCAAGGAAATATTGAGAGTGCGCTGGCCAGAGTTTTTGTCCTGGCTGATCTTGCATTTTAGAATTCCATATTCCCTTGCAATATATCATAATAAGATAAGAGCGCTCTTTTTGTTCTTATCGCTGAAGGTGAAATAAAACAAAGAGAGACAGAGACAGTGTATCATTCGATTTATGGGTCCGGGTGAGAAAAAAATCTCTCCAAGATTTATGGACAACGGTACAGTGGTTAAACCCATGCAGGGAGCAACTCTATTTAAAATAGAAGGTGAGGCTCTTTTTTTTCATCCCCTTGAGAGGGGCAGGACCAAGGAGAAGGTCCCCAATCTGAGGGACCAGCATCTTCGAAGTCGTTTCGTCTTTGGAGAGCAATTTTAATTACCCGGATCTTTAGAAGGGAAAGTAAACATCCCGTGTATCCAGCCTCACCCTACTCACCATTTCTCTTTCATTCCCGTTGCATTTCACCCCACCTAGAAAAGCTCAATAAATTTATTAATATATAATAATATATGCTTCGGTAATTTGTCTCAGGAGGTATATTTTTTATTTCTTTATAATTTTGAATTATATTCTCAGGAGAATTTGGGAAGTGAAAATTAAAAATTATATTTTAATTTCGTAGTTTGAAATAATTATATAAGAGGGTGTTTGTTTATTTTTATTTATTTATTTTTTTAATTTTTATTATAAAATGTAATTAATAATTACATTTAATAGTAATTTTTTTTTATTAAATTTGCTTTTTCATAAAACTATCTATATATTTAATACGATAGTGTCCGTCTGTACGCAAAAAACTTCAGAGCCTAAACTACAAGGAGTAAGGTAACCAAATTTTCCTGAGGTGAAGGGTACCTCAAATGATGAAAAATAAAAAAGAAATTAGAATCTTAGGTAACTCCTGAGCTGAGCTGCGGGTGTTCCATTTTCCAGAAATATATATAAAGGAGTGTCTGTATGTATGTAATTTGTTTACTTTTTTGCTGGTTTTCAAAAATGTGCCGAGAGATAATGAGGCTCTTAAACATTTCCGACTTTTTTTTCTACATTTTTTTTCAATTTGGTCCTAAAAAAAGGTAAAACGTTTTTGGGACTAGGCTCTTAAACATTTCCGACTTTCTAATTTTTTTCAATATGGTTCTTAAAAAAAAAGGTAAACCGTTTTTGGGACTACTTTTTTTCAATATGGTAAACTTTTACACTTATCTTTTTCTTTGTGTGCAGCCAAATTTTTAAAAGTGTGCCACGGTAAAAAAAAAGGTTGAGAACCACTGGGTTAGAATAAAGAAAAATAAATAATTAAAGATAATTACCAATTACATAATTATCAACACTTTGTCTTGGGTCTATAATCCTTATCATTAACAATTCCAATATTCATAATCAAGCTATTCCAATTAAAAACAAAGGAACAAATTTAGTGGTTGATTGCAAGGGTACTAACATCTTCTCGAATAATTATTAATTTTTAGTAAATCATTTGAGCCACTACTTCTTTCTTTTAGTGATAAAATCAAATTAATTGAAAATAATATTTATTAAAATTTTACTTTAAGAAAATTTCTTTCTTTTATTGATCCATATTTCTTTTATTTATAATAATTTGAACCGACTTACAAGAAAAAAAACTACCAACCTGTTGACTTTTTGAATTATAACTAAAAGGTCATTATCAATGAATAAACTGATGAAGATACTTTAAAGGGGAGAATATTATCGGAAACGAACAGGAGACTTTGTTTTTATATATTTATAAAAAAAAATACCGAATTGGCAATTCAAATGGGGTTAATAATACATTTTATTTTTTTTTTTCTTTAAAAAATTCGAAGTGTGTCCGAATCTTTGAATCAAACCCTCTTCCACAACAAACAAAAGAAATACAATCTGAAGGTAATAATCCTGAATTTCCGTTTTTTAAATCTTTTTCTTACCGCCCTCCGTAGTCTTTTTCTTTTCTACTGAAGGAATGCAAGCAACGAGGGGACGAGAAAAAAGAGCAAAGGGGAGTTTTTATCATTAGAGCCTACTTCTTCATGACTCCAAGCTTTTATATTGCCTTGGCCTCTCTTTCTCGTATTACATTGACACTTTATTTAAGTAGAATAAGGAATTTGTGTCAGTTAAGTGAGTTGAAGATAAAGAGCTTTGGGGGGTGAAAAAAGCTTCTTTACAAGACATTAACACTTTAACATGCAATATTATACTCTGTTAAATTAATAATCAGAGAGATTAATTTCATGTGAAGCGAATAAATAAAATGTAAAAACCATTAGAAATAATATATTAGCCTACTAAGATTAGAAGAAAAACAAAATTAATTTTAAAATGTTTATTTCGATTAAATTAATTTATAAGTATAATTTTAATTTTAAAATCAAAAGTTAAGCTCTTTAATATGTTTGGAGTTCCAAACCTTCATTTAAAGGTTTTCTTAATGAAAACTAAATTCTAATTTATACAAATTATATATGTAAGTAAGTATGTATTATTAATTTCAAGATCAAATAATTTATTATTTTTTTATGTTTTCCATATAAATTATTTTATTCATATCTTAATTATTTTTTTTCTTTCGATTTTATTTTATTTTATTTTACAATGTTTAAATTATTTTTTTCATAATATATTAAAAATTGTTTACAATTATTCAGATTCTTTACAGGACATTTTTAATCGCAATTAGGAACTATTATAAAACATAAAGATTTTATGATTATTTGTGTTGATATTATTTATTTATTTTTCTTCATTTTTATTATTTCTGGGGAAGGGAGGAGACTGGACCCTGTTCGACTATAATAATTCTTATAGTAGTAATAAAAATTCCACCATTAACACATAATTAAAATCATAATTGAAAAAATAAACTACTACTACTAATAATAATAATAAAATGAAATAAATTGGTTGTATGCGGGTTAAATTGATTTTCGAGGTTAGCCTTTTTCGGCTCACACATGATTTGTAGATTTTTATTATTATTATATCTTATATTTTATTAAAATATTTATATTATATAAAAAAATTTTCATAATATACATTTCATACATACATTTATTACAATTATACACATTATATCCAATTTTTATCATAATAATATGAACCGAAAAAGGCTAGTCTCGAAAATCAATCTAACCCATATACAACAAATTTAATTTATTTTATTATTATTATTATTATTATTATGATAAAAATATTTTTTTATATTTTAAAATTTTACATTATTTAATTTTTATATTTAAATTTATTAAAAAATTTTAAAGAGTTTTTTCATTTTTTTTATAGCAACGATAAATAATTTATTTTGAGAAGTCAGGTAAAAGCAGGTCCTGTATTATGCTTGATCCCTTTTTGTTACTTAATCCTTTTTATATACTGATAATATATATTATATATGTATATCAATATATAAAATAAAAATTTCGGCAATTTGTCTTTGGAGCTTTTAAAAGAAGCGTTGCAAAGCACTCAAGTTGTGCTTAAAACCCGCCGAGAGGGGCATTATCTCGTAAACATCCAGTCTGTGTCTGTAATACGCGGCTCTACTAGCCATTTATGTCTCAATAGCCCCGGCCCTTCAGACCTTAGACTTAGGGGCTTTTTATCATCACTCAAAGGGTATGGAGTAGGGGGAGGTGGTCGCAAAATGGCGCATGCACACACCAGCACAAATTAATAATAAAAGTTGTAATAAATTTCCCGCTCAGTTATTGTTGTTGTGTTACTGGAAGGGTTTTACATACTGTGAAACGAAAAGGGATGAAAATGCTTTAGGAGCTGCGGACACACCGATGTGGCTGGTTATATTCCAAGGGAGCAAATACACAACCCAGGTGGTTGTTTTACATTCTAATCAGAAAGATGCACTGACCAAAAACGTGGAGAATGTTTACGAATTCTAAAATATATTTCTTAGTTTTTTTCTAAAAATAAATAATATTATTTTTATTTATATATCTGGTAAAATATGCTTGGATCCTAATGACCATTAAAATAAAAAAAATAATTTATTCATTTTTCTAAAGAATTATTTTTCAAATTAAATAACTTAATATTGTAATTTTTCATTTATTTATCAATTTCACATTATAAAATATTTTAATTGATTAATTAATAAAACGATCTTAATGAGACTTTTGCATTAGGCCATTTCTGGTGGGATTTAGATGTAATATTCAAAATACATTTTTAATACATTTAATTAATTAAAAAGCCAAATTATATATTGAATATAAACAATAATTAAATTAATTTTAAAATTTTAAAATTTTTAAAGAAACATTTTACTACATATTTACTAATGAGACATATTAATCTATTATAGATCTGACTTTGCTTGATCATTTGCTAATAAAGTCAATAATCAAATTTATAATTTATAAAACTAATTTAAGTATATACCTGTATAATGAAAAATTAATTCATGAAAAAATAAGGAATTAATATATGAAATTAAAAAAAAAACATTAAATTTTTTATTTATTGGACTTTGATGAAAAAGATAAATATTCTTAGATATGTTACGTATACGTTTGTTTTCTAATAAAATGTTTTTAATACAATAATCAATTTTGAAATATTGATATATTTGATTTTCTTCACCTAATTGGACACCATATCTAAAAGGTTTTCAAAATTTTAGTCTTTTTCTCATTACATTTCTTTCTTCTCTCTTTTGTTTTTTGTCTCGCGTGGCTTTAACTGTCGAAACCGACGGAGGCAGAGGGATGGAGGTCTTTTAATTAAGAAGGTGGAAGAGGAAAAAAGGACGGAAAAGCTGAGGCAGGTGCCTTTTGAGCTTCCCCACCACTAATTAAACACACCCTTCAAAAAAGGCACAATATGCCCTGTCGCCAGTTGACAATTGCAAATTTATGCACACTCTTTGAATGGTAGTTTTTTTTTTCTTTTTTATGAAAATGAATTTCGATAAAATCCGTTAACACGAAAATGTTACTCAAATTATTTTTTTTTCAAAAATGAACATTAGAATTTCATTCAAATTACCAATTAAACAGATTATCAAATGAAGTTGAAATTCATGGAATATAATTATTCACTTTTAAAGATATTGATTAGTATCAGATATTTATTGATTTTTATTAAAAATATACTAGAATATATATAAAATTTTCATATCCTAAATAGACGCAACCTTATATGTTATTTAGTTTTTTACATAAGAATTCTGAAAAATAGTTATCGAATATAATAATATATATATATAATATATAGAAAGTCACTAAATGGTGTTGATACCCATATCTAGGGAAGTGTTTCTCAACCACTGTGCCGCGGCACTTTAGTGTGCCGCGAGATTATGAGGCTCTTAAACATTTCGGACTTTTTATTCTAAATTTTTTCAATTTGGTTCTAAAAAAAAGGTAAAACGTTTTTGGGACTAGGCTCTTAAACATTTCCGGTTCAATATGGAAAACTTATACACTTATCTTTTTCTTTGTGTGCCGCCAAATTTTTAAACCGTTAAAAGTGTGCCGCAGTAAAAAAAGGTTGAAAACCACTGATCTAGGGTGACCATATTCCGAAAACACTAAACCGGGACAAACGGTTTTCCTTTTTTTTTTAATGTACGAAATATTTAAGAGCTTAGTCCAGAAAACGTTTTACCTTGTTTTTTTATTTTTTTATTAAGAACCAAACCACAGGACAATAGGCTGTCTCGAAGACATTTTTGGGGATGCCGGGACAGAGCACCTAAAAACGGGACAATCCCGGAAAAACCTACCTATATCTGAAGAAATATATATGTGATGGTACATCATTGTTGCATTTAATTGTGTACCAAAATTTTAAAAAATATATTCACAATTTATTTTAAAAACTACTGTAAAAATCTTTGAAATTGTTTTTAACGAAATTTAACCAACACATGCCGAAAAATTTATTAAGTGTATGTTTTATATACAATCACGGAAAATAGTAAACGCCAGAGTGGCTGTGTTGTCAAACAATGGCAATGCGTCTTCTCAACCGGTTGATTGCCCGACACTATACATACATACATACAATGAGTATTCAGTGAGTGAATGACCAGGAGAGGCTTTCTCGATTCCAATCCGATATTAAAGATGTGCTTAACTATTACATACAATTCAAAGAAAAAGTCAATGAAATTTCTCAATTTGTGTAACGAGACTTAGCAAAGGCACTAAACATCAACTAAATGACATTTTAAAATAATTAGAGAAGTTTAGACTATAAAAAGAAACTCGATATATGGGAACCACGTGAATTAAAAATCAGTGAGTCGTTTGATATTTAAGAACTTTTATAAAATAAAATAAAATATTCAAAATATTAAAAAAACAACATTTTCAATTATAGAATGATATTTGAGTTCAAAAGTGAACGAGATTTTGATATTAAATTTAATATGGCAAATAATAAAATACCATAATAATATTATTTATTTATTTATTTATTTAGTAAGATTCCCGCCTTCCTCTTTGTGAGGTTTAGGCGACATTTAACTATTAATAATAATAAAAAGGAAAGGAAAGTAAAACACCGTGTTATGACTCTAGAAGAGTGAAAGAAAATAATAATAATAATAATAATAAGACATCGAAAACAGTAAAATCATGTGGAGTCATGTGAATTCTCTCTCAATATTGGCTAAATTAAAAAGAAAAGAATGAAACCCGGCAATATCTAAAATATGTAAAGAATAATAATAATAATAAAAAAAAATAATAATAATAATACTTTTAATTAAAATTTTATATATAGTGCATTTTAGTATTTTTTTTTTACCATCTTTAATAAATTACCTTCCCTTTTTTTTATAATTCAATCTCACTTTCGTTTGTCTTATTGGAAAGGAACCCAAACATGGTCCTGGTCGATTATCTCCTGGTTACCGATACCAAAAGCCTTGAAGAGGTATATATGCTGCTTGAAATAAAAGGGATGCAGTGGTGGGTGGTGAGTGGAGCGTTTGCGCCCCAGGAGCAGAGAAACCTTACCTAATTTATAACTCACGAGGTTTACTTTGGCTCGGCTGTTTGAGTTTCCTTCGGACTCGCCTTGGCTGGTGAAAGAGCCGCCTGAATCTACTCCTACGTGAGGAAGTGAGAGGAGGGGTTGAGGGACTTTGCAAAGTCGGCCAGTGGAAACTTTCCCTGAGTGTCTCCCCCTCTGTATTATGTATCCACCTAATTTCTTGTTAGGAAAAATTGTTTCCTTAATTAACTTGCTTTTACATTCACAAGATGGATTGATTTTTCGAAAAATATTGTATATTTAATCTACAATTCGATTAATACAGTTGAATACTTCAATCTTTTTAAATTCTATTTATGTGAAATTATATATTTTTTCAATTTCAATTTTTACTATTGGACAACATCACTTTAAAAGTAATATTAATGAATTTATTAGAACTTTTTTAAAATTTCTTTAAAAAATATTTCATTATTTAATATTATACTATAGTACTCACATTAATAATTTATACTAAACAATTAATTAATATTTAAATTATTAATTAACTATAATTTACCTCATTCACTTGAATCGCCTCAATTTCATAACCAGAAACCATACATATTTGTAGGTCTTGTTAATGACTATAAAAAATAGTAAAAAATTCCTTTTTAAGACAAAACAATAATGCATTAAACCGGTGGTTTCCAACCTTTCTGTACCTTAAAAAAAAATAATTTGTAATAATCTAATTTCCTTTTTCAATAGTCAATATTTCTGAAATAATACAACAACAATGTTTCAGAGCATCGCAAAATAATTTTTTTTTAGAACCATATTGAAAAAAATTAAGAAAATCGAAAATATTCACAAGTTTGCGGGCACATTGACTTCGCGAAATTGATTATAATACCTTCGCGCTCCCCTTACAGGGGGGGGGGGGGCGCCCCACGGATTGGAAAACGCTTCATAAAATGTCAAAAATAAATATATACGAGAAAATATTGGCTCTTTAAAAAAAATAGTATTTATTATAAATATATGAGTAAATGAAATAATTAATATTAGAGTGGTGACGGTGAAGAAATGATGGGTTAAATTTTATAAAGTTCGATGAACTTTTGTAGGAATCGTCTATTTAAGCTTCAAGCACCAAATTGATCTCTTTGAAGCGCTGGTTTATAGAATTTGACTTTTTTTTATAAATATTCTCATTAGGGAATGTGTCTTATTCTAGATGGGCAACTTAATTTCTAAAAGATATATATATATATATATATATATAATTTCAATTGAATTAATTTAAATACATTTTTGTATTTTAATTGCATACATTAACATTGGTCTAATTTCCGGTTCTGATAGAAAAAAAAAAATAATCTAGCTGTTTAATTAAGCCCGGAACAAACTTGTTTTCAACTCATAATGAAAAAGATGATGTTTGCTTGAGTCAATGGAGGTGAATTATCACTTTGTAACAGTTTTAGGGCCTATCAGGGAGCAATAAAAGCAACTTTAACTGCCTGTGATAAGTGTCTTTGGGCTCCTTCCACCCACTCAGTTCGTCTTTCGTCTCGGAAGCAATCAATTTTTAAATTATAGCCTATAAGATATATTTAAGGGTGAATAATTAAAAGGAGGAATACGGAGGAGACAAATAAAAGTTTTACTTTCATTTAAATATATATGATAATTGAAAGTATTATATACTTTCGGAGGAAAAAGTTGATTTTGTTATTTTTTTTTTATAATCTTAAAAAAAAAATTTACATTTCATTCTATAAATTTATCAAAACAACCATTAATATTTTATTATAGTAGATAAATAATAATAATATAAGTATTAGGGTAAAGTATACAGTCTTTGGCCCCGAGGCAGTCTTTGGCCCCCTATCACTAAAACACAAATAATAAGAGATTTTTATTTTAAAAATTGCGCTATTAACTATGAGTATGTAATCGTTTGTTGTATGGTTGTATAATCACTATAGAATACCTAGGCCAATATCTATAAAAGGGGTTCAATAACTGTATTTTTAGGATTTTTGCGTGCTTATTGAAAATGTCACGAGAAAATGATTTATTTTTTTATTCATCAAAATGTTCATAGTATCTATGTTCTACAAACCTAATTTGACACAGATTGTTCGGCAATTTGCCCTGATATGCATTAAAGATTGCTAGGAATTGCTTAAGGGGGCCAACGACTGTATACTTTACCCTATATGATAAAATTTGTTGTGTAGAAATATTATAAGGTAATTATTATTTTATTAGAGATAAACTTAAATGGTTTTCCAAAATAAGTCTCAAATACAGTATAAGTATACTAATCCCATATCACTTATAAGTTACATAGTTTGATGAATTCCCTAATATTGATAGAATGGAAATGAATTTACTTGTAAATTTTCTAAATTCTATTCAGGATGTTTGAATCCAGAATACAATTAAAGTGATTGTCTCTTTTTTTGTGTAAGTCTAAAAAGTAGATGGATTTAATTGCTTTTTTAATGCAAAAGTTTCTCTCTCATCTTTTTTTAAGCAATTAAGACCAAAAATGTTATTTATAATTTCTACTTTTAACCGCTTATTCTTTCTTCTTTTTTGAGTAAATCCAAAAGTAAGAAATCATGATGATTTGGTTTGCGTGGCATTTGTATGTAGTACCTTTTGTTAATTTCCAATTGACGGTCACGTTTATGAGCCTTGTGCTGCTTGTCATTTGACATCTCTCTCTCTCTCTCTCTTTACCGTATTCCTTTCTTGAATACTAATTGCCCCTGCTTTCCACCACCCTGCCCCGCCAACGAAGCCATTTGACGAGCCTTAATGGGCTTATTTTATTGAGAAGGGGGACGTTCAGTTGGAACGACAACCGTATTGAAACAGTTGTTACCTTTAAATGAGTGGTGGATGGGCGTCAATTCAACAAAACCCCTTTACTCCTGTATAAAAAGAGCAAAAATTGAAATATTCCATTACAATCCCTAATGACCTCAATGAGTTTTTGAGTGATTTTTCATTTTAATGCCCTAATATCTAACAAAATTAAATACACTTCATTAAATTAAATATTAATATCACAATATTCATTATAATGAGTTAATAAAATTATATAATATATATATATATATATATTATTACTATAAAATTTGCAGATGAAGTAATTAAAATAATAATATAACTCATTCTGAAATAAATAATATATTTTTTCTTTGTAAAGACTGAAAAAAAATGTCTATCCTTTTAATTTTATTGTATTTTATTAAATAAGCATCATATGCTGCCGGTGGCATAAAACTCTTCTTAGAATATAAAATTATTAACTTTATTCAAATCGTCGTAATAATTTTGTGATTTTTTTTCAATATTTAATAATAACAAAACAAAATTAAAAAAAATTGAAGTTAGTTACAAATTTGTAACTAACTTCATAATGTTACAGACATCACATACATACACCGGAAATTATATATATATATATATATATATCGAATATTAATAAACAGATATTATTAACATATAGCAAAGAGTAATTTTTAGATAAATAAACTTCAAAAAATGTTAGAAAACATTCAGAAATATGATTCTTTCTATTCTGATATTTTCTTTTCTTTTTTTTTTTTTTGTTTAAAATCATCCTTTTTCCATTTATTTCAAAGAGATCTTTGAAAGATTTATGTTAATACAATCAAGATTTATCATAAAAAAACGTCAGCAATTTTCCGAAAAAAAACAGAAAGTTTAATCGAATTCGAACCCATAAATTTTGAAATACGGTTAGATATATGATTTTATTTTTATTTTTTTTTTAATAGTTTTATTTTGTTTTTAGAAGAAATAGGTAGTAATAAGTTGTAAATATTTTCAAATTTTATAAAATATTATTTTAATCGTTTATGATATTTTAGAACATATATGTGTATGTATACGTATTCAATATATCTATATGTACCTATATATACTCGTATCTAGTTTAAAGTCTTCTAATATCTTATATTAAATGTTTTATAAAATAAGTTTGATTTATACCTGTGATTATTATTCGGGAACTACTTATGAAACATAATTGCTGAATATGTGAGAAAGTTAGTAAATTATTATTGTTAAGAAGGCGAGAGTGCAAAAGTTGGAAGTAGCGGGATGAAAAACATTCATGATGAAGATAAAAATACATCTTCTTAATCAATAACTATAAAATATAGACTAAATTATATATCTTATTTTTCTTAATTGTATAAAGAATACTATAAAGAACTTATTATTATTTATTTAATATATTAGAATGAATAATATAATATTTATTTGCCATAAGATTATAACATATAGCAGTGATTCTCAACCTTTTTTTTACCGCGGCACACTTTTAACGGTTTAAAAATTTGGTGGCACACAAAGAAAATGATAAATGTAATAATCATACCAATTTTTACCTTTTTTTAGAATTATATTAAATAAATTGAAAAAAAGTCGGAAATGTTTAAGAGCCAGATCACTGGCATATAGGATATATATAATAATATAATACAATCTCGTATAATAGGATTAATCAAAAATATTATCAGAAGGACAAGTTGTTTTTTTTTGTTAGAAATTCTAAATATTAAAATATATTATATCCATATTAAATTTATTTTTGTGATATTTATAGTGTAGTAAATAATAATTATTATTATTTCATAATATAATATTAATTTTGTTGTTGATTTTTTAAAAATTGAAAGAAATAAATAAAAAAATAAAGAATACCACGAGGTCATACATTTTATTCTTGTTTTATTTTAGAAATTTTATAAAAATATTATTTTCAAATTGAATTGAATGTGCTGTTTACAAATTGAATTGGCTTGGGATAGAATTTTCAATTTTCCTCTTTGATTTTATTTCTACATTAAATTTCAAAAATTATATGCATCATATATACGTATATGTATATACACAAGTACATAAATTCTATGAAATGTATCTAATATTTGGCAACGTTGCTCTCTTCCCCTTCCTGATTCAAGAAGCAGACAGAGAGGGAGAAAGTTTGCCGAGTTGAAAGTTTTTCCTTCAAACTTTTAATAACATAAAGTTCCAAGTTTTAAAAGTTACTATATATATATATATATATATATATATATATGGATATGGATATATAGGGTAGTTAGGATGATTAGAGTGGGAGTGACAATCGGATATAGTTCAATGGAACAGCAATAAGGTCACGAAACAAACGGAAATACCAAATTCCTTCATTACAATTATTATCAAAATTATTGATTAGAAATTTTCATTGGAGATTTTTATTTCTTTAAACTTTACCTTTATATTCCAAATTCGAGATTTGAATTTTTTAAAAATTAAATTTTTTTATTTTAATTACTTATATTTAGTAAACAAATATAAGCTATTGAATAATAATAGTATGTCAAAATTATTATAAAATTTAAAAAGAACTAATCAAATACATAAATTGATAATTAACCATTTGTATATTTTATATGAATGTAATATTCAATTGAGATTAATGTATTTGTAATTTAAAAATGAGATGTGGTCAGTCACATAAACAACAGACGATTTGAAATAAATTAATTTCCAAACAACATTATATATATATAAAAATTATAAAAAAAATATATTTTTAAAACTTCAATTAAAATGACTAAATTTTCGTTTAATTACTCAATTATTAATTACTACTATATTTTAAATGGAAAATTTCCGACAGTGAATATAAAATTAATACTTTGTAAATTCTGGATATATACCAAAAATATTTATGTGTAGATTTATAGAGATCAATAATATATTAATAATAAATATTAAATTACATCAATTTATAATTTTTATTTTATTTTCGTTTTTGTTCTAATTTAAAATTTTCTAAATCTTTAATCATTCCTACATTTAGTAATTTCAAATTAATGAAGAACTGACAGTTGCAAATCGTTGATAGAATCTAATCTCATATATATCGAAAAATAATTGAAGGAGTCGTTTGGGACAGTCAATTGAGTTGGAATTAGACGCTGTTTTATTTTTTGTCATTGCACCCCACCACCTCACCCGTTGTCTCTCTAATCTGTCTGCCGACAGGTGTCTGATTGCGTGGGGGTGAGTTGTCGTCTGCAGCCCCCTCCATCAACGCGCCTTTTCCCATTTACAGAAATTTGTCCTTCTCACCAGGATATTTCTTCTACTACTAGTACAACTCATTCACTCTCCCTCTCTCTCTTTCATACTCTTTCACTCTCATTTTCTATTAAGAATAATGATTGAAAATTGATTCCTATATTTAAAGCTAAAAGTATTATTTAATTAATGATTTTAAAATATTTTCTTCAATAAACATTAATAGTCTTAGCAAGAATATTTAGTAATTTTTGTTCAAAAATAATTTATACCTATATAATAATATTATTCATCTAATTATTCAACTAATCAGATTTCATAGAATATAAATATATAAATGAAAAATATCTGATATAAAAAAATAATAATTTAATGATTAGTTATTAGTTACTTATAGTTAGTTACGAATAGTTATTTTTAAATTTTCATTTAAATTTAAATTTATTTCTATATATTGAAATTGTTAGTTTTATATAATGCACATTTTTACCGACCGACGGTAGTAATTGAGGTATTGTTTTCACACCAAATTTCACATGTGGAGATTTTTACATATCCACGAATCATGCATTTTGTTAACAGAAAAAAGTATTTTTAGCATGTTGTCTGTCCGTCCGTATATATGTGTACAGCTTGAACGACTCAACGGATTTTGATGAAATTTGATATATTTACTTAATGCATCAGTAGGATGAATTTATGACGATAGGAAGGGAAGGGTTATTTTCATACCAAATTTCACACGAGGAGATTTTTTACATATCATCACGAATCATTCCCTTTGCATTGGTTTTATCCTCGAGAAAAATCATCTTTATTAGTTTTTTTTTTAATTAAAATTATATGACGTCATCCAGCCATTCATGACGTCACAGCGTGGTCTTACATATATATTATAAATAAAATAAAATTAAAAATATTTATGTTCTATCCATATCTGTTTTTTATTTCATTAATAGATATATTAAAATTATTTGAAATTGTTTCTCTAGCTGGAAATTAATTTACTTCAAACCGTCGGTCGGTTCGGACCTGGCCACAGGTCAACTTTTTTAATATATTATATATAATAACTAAACTAAATAATATTAAGATTAGAGTCAATAGAAAAGCAAAAACAACATCTTTTTTTATATTAATTAGGAAATTTTATAGACTGAAATTGGGAAAAAGTGATGATCTAAAATTTTGGGGAGGGGAAAAGCATGGTATGACCTCAGAGATTAGAACTAACAACCTCTGAGAGATGTCACACTGATGTGTTGTTTCCTCCCTAGAGTGGGAGTCAAGTAATTGCAGCCGAGAGACATCAACGTTGACGGGGTTGTCGACGTTGTCGTATACGTTAAGGAGCACTCACTTCGAAATTTCGAGAATCCAAGTGTGGAATAATCGAAAATCTTGTTCACATCAGACACGAAAGCACTTTATAAATTAAATATTATTCCATTATTAATTGAACATTCATATGAGAGAGAAATATACACATACTAATATAATTTTTAATATAAAAATCAAGAAATCATTTATAAAAATATATAAAATAACACTTTGATGGTTAAATATAATAACAGCCAATAATACTCCTGCTGAATAATAATTATATAAATTGTAATTTGTAAATAGTCATCAACTATTTTGGAAAATTTTTAGTATATTTTACTCCTAAATTTTTGAAGTGAAAACTTCTTTAGCGGCGTTGAGCACTTTTGCGGGATGGGGAAAAAATATAGATTTCGCGTGAGATTCCAAAACGACCGACCGTCCGACCGACCGACCGACCGATATACGCATGCGCAATACGCCAGAATGTTAGACACTAAACTTCTGATACATTCTTTACAAAATTTTACATATTTGCCATATTAAATATTATTATTTATATTTACATTAATAATCAGTATTACTAAATTATGTATATATAAAATAAAATATTTTAATATATTATTATGTGTTAAATTATATTAAATTAATTTCTAATATATTTATATAATTTAAAATTAATTTCAGAATATATATATATATATATATATATATATATATTAAATTATATACTATATATAATATATTATATAATATATATTTTAATAAATTAATTTTTAAATATGTGTGTGTGTGTTTGTGACCGTAAAAAT
>OY720347.1:16380186-16500186 GCA_963082975.1 Labia minor | reverse complement strand
CCCCCTGGTTTTTCCCAATAACAAAGTGAAAGAAAATTCCCTTATGTTGCCTCCCCTTCCGACCCCCTAAGAGGGGTTATTTTAAAGGAACAATCGGAAAATAATTTTAAATGAATGAATAAATGAAAATTCAAATTTTATATATAGTTTTTTATATATGTTTATTTATTCACAAAAAATTAATTAAATTGTAATTTAAATTCTTATAGTTTTATTAAATAAATCATTTTTAGTTATAATTTTATATAAGCATTTTTTAATTGAACCTATTCAATCTTGTCATTCCCTAATCAGCATACGCGGTTTCAATAACCCTTTTAATTATTCTAAATTCAATCTTTAATTAAATCTAATTTAACACACAACAATTCCGTCTCATTATTGTAATAAAAGTTAGAAATATTAAGTTAATATAATTAATATTATTTATTTATTAATACCAATTAATAATATTAATTACTTATAAATAATTCATAATAATAATAAATTGTGATACCAACTTATAGGAATATTAAAATAATATAATTATTATTTTACATATATATGAATATAATATAAATATTTTTAATTTTATTTTAAGAATAGATATATATCTAAAAGGCGGTAACTGTGAGGTCACATACTAATTTTTATTCTTTCACCCAGCAGAGGCTAAGAAATATTATTCCGCGTCAACGTACTAGTGCGCATGCGCGCCGTGGACTTTCAACCTAGCGACAGGGTATTAGAACGAAAGACAGCATAAAACGAAGACGCAGATAGCCTCTTTCTCAAAGACGAAAGACCGGACAAAAGAAAGACCCAGATAGCCTCTCTCTCAAAAACGAAACACCGCACAAAAGAGAGACAGAGATAGAGGCTATCTCATTCTCACTCGTTATATCTATATCTTTTTTCTCTCTTGCGTTTCGTAACGCGTTACGAAATTTCAATTTTTCAATTCACTCTCCATTCTCAACCAAATGTCAGGACGCCGCTAAAGAAGTTTCACTTCAAAAAAAATTAAATACCTTACATCAACATAAGATTTCTCTTAGGGCTTAGGATCGACTTACTCGTGTGCAACGGCTGTTCACACGAAACCCTTCTCCACATCGGTCCACAAGGGCCTCTCTTGTGTATTTGCTACTACCACCAAGATCTGCACCAATGGCAGCTCCAGGCAGGCTTACGCCCAGACCCTTCTACGCATACCATTGCGCCCTCTTACTCGTCAGGATTTAAAAATAAAAAAGCAAAATGTGCAGCATCGTACACGTGGCGGAAGTGAAACTTCTTACAATCTAGAGAATAAGATAAATTTTAGTTGAGAGTGTGAGTGAGAGAGAAATAGAGAAAAATAAAGGGATCATTTCGAAAGACATATAACAGTATAAAATTTTCGTAACAAATATTCGCTTTATTATTATTATTATCTACTCTATCATCATATCTACATTGCCTGTACTATTGTCGGTTGGTGCTTCAATTGGTAATACTGATATTAATGGCTTGTGATAACTAAAATAAGATATATATGTTCGTGATTCGATATTTTCTATATAACGTGTAAAAACAGCATCTATTGTAGTTCCAGATTTTGTTGTTGATTCCTTGGGATCGTTATTTATAAGCAGACCAAATGTTTCTCGAAGAAAGTTGATCAACGGCAACGAATCATCTCAGATCCAAAATTTACATTAAAATCTCCCCCGAGAATTAGAGGGATTTTATCTTCGCCTCGTTCAAGTGCATTAGCACCTGTGTGGCTATAAACCAGTAGTGAACGGTGTATGAAATAAATAATATCGTCTAAATTTTGGTCGTTATTTTTTTTCGGCATAGTGAAATCTGTGGAGTAGAGAAAAGCAGTTTTAAATGCAATAATAATTTTAAATTGATTTAGTAGTAATGTTGAGATTCGGATAAACGTGAATGGTCATCGACGCACATAACTGTTTGTGTTGGCGTGTGAATCGCCGACCATGTTCACACACACAATTACATGCGTCGGTATGCGTGCACGCTGTATATTTGACTTGAGAATTTTAATTATTTCACGATATATATCTTATCTTATTATGCTAGCTAAAATTGTATATATCTATCTATTTATCTATAACCATTGGTTCTCAAAAACCGCTCTAACGATTTTTTTCAAATTCACACTAGATATAGTATTTATAAAGAAAAATTGAGTTTTATTGATTACATCTCTTGAAACTTACAGCTTCATTATTAATTTCTTAATTGAAAATTATATATGGGTGACGTAAATGGCATCCATTTTGAAATTTTACTCCCGCCTTTTTTTAATTTTGTATTAATATTTTTTTTATATTTAAAATATTTTAAAATTTATAATTTAATTTCGAAATAAAATTAAAAATATTTATTTTTAATAAAATATATATATATATTTATTAATCCCGCTTTTTTTTTAAATGATATTGTATTAACATTTTTTTATATTTAAAATATTTTAAAATTCATTATTTAATTTCGAAATTTTATATTTAAAATATTTTAAAATTTATTTTTTAATTTCGAAATAAAATTAAAAATATTTATTTTTAATAAAATATATATATATATTTATTAATCCCGCTTTTTTTTAAATGATATTGTATTAATATTTTTTTATATTTAAAATATTTTAAAATTCATTATTTAATTTCGAAATTTTATATTTAAAATATTTTAAAATTTATTATTTAATTTCGAAATAAAATTAAAAATATTTATTTTTAATAAAATATATATATATATTTATTAATCCCGCTTTTTTTTTAAATGATATTGTATTAACATTTTTTTATATTTAAAATATTTTAAAATTCATTATTTAATTTCGAAATAAAATTAAAAATATTTATTTTTAATAAAATATATATATATATTTATTAATCCCGCTTTTTTTTTAAATGATATTGTATTAACATTTTTTTATATTTAAAATATTTTAAAATTCATTATTTAATTTCGAAATTTTATATTTAAAATATTTTAAAATTTATTATTTAATTTCGAAATAAAATTAAAAATATTTATTTTTAATAAAATATATATATATATTTATTAATCCCGCTTTTTTTTTAAATGATATTGTATTAACATTTTTTTATATTTAAAATATTTTAAAATTCATTATTTAATTTCGAAATAAAATTAAAAATATTTATTTTTAATAAAATATATATATATTTATTAATCTCTCTCAAAAAATATGAAATACGTTTAATATTAAAAATAAATAAATATACATATGAAATTTGTTATTTTTTAATATTAAAAAATATTTAATTTGAGATTAATTATATAAAAAATTTTAAAAAATTCAAAAAAACTTAGCTATAATATTTGACATATGATAAGGTTAATTACAATTTTTTAATAGACATCCTTAATAAATAGAAAAATAATAATTTTTAAATAATATAAATAATATTTAATTATAATCTAATCAAAGAAAATAAAAGTTTGAATCTATTTGATAGTTGATCTTTTTACATATAATTAATCTCAAATTAAATATTTTTTAATATTAAAAAAAAATAACAAATTTCATATTTTTATTTATTTTTATAAATGTTTAGGCAAATTTTGAAATTAATATATATTTAAATTCAAATTGTATTTAATTGCGATATCTACTGGACAAGGTGGAGATCTCGCCCTCTTTTGATCATAAGTCATACTAATTTTTATTCTTTGACCCAGTAGAAGCTGAGAAATATTATTCCGTGTCAACGTACTGGCGCGCATGCGCTCCATGGACTTTGGACCTAGCGTAACGTAACGCGTTACGAAATTTCAATTTTTCAATTCACTCTCCATTCTCAACCAAATGTCAGGACGCCGCTAAAGAAGTTTCACTTCAAAAATATCTCTACTTTTTTATTCATTTTATCGCTGACGGTTGAGTATAGGCCCGACGCTTCAGCGCCATCCATTTTCAGGGCTAGTTGCTTCGGCAGGTGAGTTGTTACACACTCCTTAGCGGATTCCGACTTCCATGGCCACCGTCCTGCTGTCTTAAGCAACCAACGCCTTTCATGGTTTCCCATGAGCGTCGGGTTTGGCGCCTTAACTCAACGTTTGGTTCATCCCACAGCGCCAGTTCTGCTTACCAAAAGTGGCCCACTTGGCACTCTGATCCATATTAATACAATATTTTTTTTTATCGTATAAAAAAAAATCGTCTCTCTCTCTCTCTATATATATATATATATTTTATTCAATCAAGAATAAATATATATATAGGATATAGAAGATTTGATTCATTTTATATTATACATTTGGTATAAAAAAAAAAACAAAGAAAATATATTTTTCTCACGGCTTCATTTAAGCAAGCCAGAGTTCTCACCCATTTAAAGTTTGAGAATAGGTTGAGGTCGTTTCGGCCCCAAGGCCTCTAATCATTCGCTTTACCGCATGAGACTCGTTTTATATTTTTTTATGAATGCCAGCTATCCTGAGGGAAACTTCAGAGGGAACCAGCTACTAGATGGTTCGATTAGTCTTTCGCCCCTATACCCAGCTCCGACGATCGATTTGCACGTCAGAATCGCTACGGACCTCCATCAGGGTTTCCCCTGACTTTGTCCTCGCCAGGCATAGTTCACCATCTTTCGGGTCCCAACGTGTACGCTCAAGGTGCGCCTCTTCTCGCAATGAGAATGAGACGCCCCAGGATTGCGAGATTATCAATGAAAATTTTTACAAATTCAAGATAATCTATCGTCCCACAAATTGTTAGTGAAAACAATTTTTTACTTTCATTATGCCTTTAGGTTTTATATACCCAATGACTTGCGCACATGTTAGACTCCTTGGTCCGTGTTTCAAGACGGGTCGGACGAAATTCCGAAACATATTCGCCGCTGACAAAGATTACCACAGTTTGAGAATATTTCTGTTAACAATGCTTACTCTTAGACGGGCCTATAGGTCCGTACTAAAAGAATCACATTGAAATAAAAAAAAATTTACAAAAATATTCAAAACGTGCCAATGCACGGGCAAATCTTTTCATTTTTGCTACCATCGAATAATCAGTCAGATCAATTTAAATAGGTCCATATAGAACAAACAAAATATTTTTAAAAAAATACATGCTTCTATAGGACTAGCCTATTTTATCTTTGACTGGAATCCAATGGGTCGCGACGTTTTGTAAATAAGAAAGGTTGAAATGCGGTAAACCATATTATATTCAAACAAATGAGAATTGTGCCATTAAACGGAACCCTCAACATACAATAAATTGCATGCAAGGAGCTTAATAAACATCAATCATCAAATGTAGTATAATATAGATTTTACGTGAATCACTTTCTTCAAATTTTCGGATTTCTTCCGTTTACCCCTAAACGGTTTCACGTACTCTTGAACTCTCTCTTCAAAGTTCTTTTCAACTTTCCCTCATGGTACTTGTTCGCTATCGGTCTCGTGGTGATATTTAGCTTTAGATGGAGTTTACCACCCACTTAGAGCTGCATTTGCAAGCAACCCGACTCTAAGGAAAGTTTCACCTATAAAGATTTTTATACACTTGTCACTACGGGACTGGCACCCTCTATGGGTAATGCCCCATTCAAGGTGGACTTGGACTAAGTGTACGTTATAGGATAAACGAAACTTCCTAAACATAACATCTCTTGATAACTGTCAAGTTACAAGATTTTATGCTGAGCTTTTCCCTGTTCGCTCGCAGCTACTCAGGGAATCCTTGTTAGTTTCTTTTCCTCCGCTTATTAATATGCTTAAATTTAGCGGGTATTCTTTCCTAATCTGAGGACGATATATATAGTATAATATCTTTCATTTTATCGTACGTATTTTTTCACACACGAAAAAATAAAAAAAAAAATATGTTCATTTATTATTTAAAATAAAAAAAAAAGATGTAAAAAACAAGTTGTTATTCGATATAAAATAATATAATTTTTGCGAGAAAAAAAAATAAAAAAAAAAAAAAAGTTTTTATTATTTTTTGAAAAACTTTTTCTTTATATATAGTTTTATTCTTTTTTTCTTATTATTATCATCATTCAAATAACATACAAAACTTGTTTTTAATTTTTGTATGCATTTTTTTTTATATGTTGTGAAATGAAACATATTTTATAGACATAAAATTTATATTTTTATTTTCAATTTAAAAATATAAATCCAAATATTAGATAAATTTTTTTTTAATAAAAAAAAAAATTTATATTTTAAATAGAATACGTCCCTCAGAAAGGAATGGTCTAAGACAAAGTCCTAAGACCGCAATGTGCGTTCGAATTGTCGATGTTCATGTGTCCTGCAGTTCACATTTTGACGCGCAATTAGCAGCGTTCTTCATCGACCCACGAGCCAAGTGATCCACCGTTCAGGGTTATTTTATTAAGAATTTTTCATTCATTTTTAAAAAGAATAAAATAAAATATGCTGTATATAATATATAATTTATCGATATTATATACCACACATATTTTATATAAACGTTTTTAAAAATAAATTCTTATTTTCGTGTAATAAATTTTATAAAATAATCTCAACGAGATTAAAAAATATTTGTAAAAATAGAAAAATATATATATATAATTTATCGATATACAATTTTTCTTTTTACTTTGACTTCATAAATTATAAAGAGGCGAAAATCTTTAAACCTCCTAATTTTATTATATACATGTATTTTTGTTGTTGTTTATATATATTTTGTAGGTATAGATATATGTGCGTGTTGTATTAAGAACACGATGTGAATGAAGACGGCAAGAGAAATTAGTATTGGAACAAATTACATTATTTAAGTTGATAATATAGTTCCAATTTTATTTTTCTCTTTAATTTTTGAATGCCGTTACTACATGCGTGATTTAATATTGTTTTGCTATATATTATATAATATAATATATATTTTTGTTCAACAACAACAACACAAACCAAATATGCACAACTTTTGTAATAATACATGTATATAAAAATAAAGAATTTCCATTAAAATATATATATATTTTAATAGTAGGTACCTCTTTACTTATGAATTTTTGCTTGTATATATATATATAAATATATATAATGTTTTTATATAATTATTATATAAAATTGTTAATGATCCTTCCGCAGGTTCACCTACGGAAACCTTGTTACGACTTTTACTTCCTCTAAATAATCAAGTTTGGTCATCTTTCCAGTAACATCGGCAGCATTGGTAAATGCTATCGCGCACCAGTCCGAAGACCTCACTAAATCATTCAATCGGTAGTAGCGACGGGCGGTGTGTACAAAGGGCAGGGACGTAATCAACGCGAGCTTATGACTCGCGCTTACTGGGAATTCCTCGTTCATGGGGAGCAATTGCAAGCCCCAATCCCTAGCACGAAGGTGGTTCAGCGGGTTACCCGGACCGTTCGGCCTGGGAAGACACGTTGATACCTTCATTGTAGCGCGCGTGCGGCCCAGGACATCTAAGGGCATCACAGACCTGTTATTGCTCAATCTCGTGCGGCTAGAAGCCGCCTGTCCCTCTAAGAAGAATTTTATACCGCCGGCAGCATATGATGCCGGGAACGGCTAGTTAGCAGGCTAGAGTCTCGTTCGTTATCGGAATTAACCAGACAAATCGTTCCACCAACTAAGAACGGCCATGCACCACCACCCACCGAATCAAGAAAGAGCTCTCAATCTGTCAATCCTTCCGGTGTCCGGACCTGGTGAGGTTTCCCGTGTTGAGTCAAATTAAGCCGCAGGCTCCACTCCTGGTGGTGCCCTTCCGTCAATTCCTTTAAGTTTCAGCTTTGCAACCATACTTCCCCCGGAACCCAAAAGCTTTGGTTTCCCGGAAGCTGCCCGCCAAGTCATCGGAGGAACTTTGGCGGATCGCTGGCTGGCATCGTTTATGGTTAGAACTAGGGCGGTATCTGATCGCCTTCGAACCTCTAACTTTCGTTCTTGATTAATGAAAACGTTCTTGGCAAATGCTTTCGCTTCTGTCCGTCTTGAGACGATCCAAGAATTTCACCTCTAACGTCTCAATACGAATGCCCCCGTCCGTTCCTCTTAATCATTACCTCCGGTTCAGAAAACCAACAAAATAGAACCGAGGTCCTATTCTATTATTCCATGCACACAATATTCAGGCGTGAGGCCTGCTTTTAGCACTCTAATTTGTTCAAAGTAAACGTGCCGGCCCGCCACGACACTCAGTAAAGAGCACCGCGATGGGTGACAAGAGAATGTTACTGAACCGCAGTATTATGCCTTTTAAAAAAAGACAAAAACACAAACGGTGGCAACAATCCCACCGGCAGGACGTCCCGCAGCATGTCAGTAAACACCATAAATGGCGCACCGACAGTGCGGGACACAGTTTCAACTACGAGCTTTTTAACCGCAACAACTTTAATATACGCTATTGGAGCTGGAATTACCGCAGCTGCTGGCACCAGACTTGCCCTCCAATGGATACTTGTTAAAGTATTTAAAGTGTGCTCATTCCGATTACGGGGCCTCGGATGAGTCCCGTATCGTTATTTTTCGTCACTACCTCCCCGTGCCGGGAGTGGGTAATTTGCGCGCCTGCTGCCTTCCTTGGATGTGGTAGCCGTTTCTCAGGCTCCCTCTCCGGAATCGAACCCTGATTCTCCGTTACCCGTAACAACCATGGTAGGCGCAGAGCCTACCATCGACAGTTGATAAGGCAGACATTTGAAAGATTTGTCGCCGGTACCAGGACCATGCGATCATCATAAAGTTATTCAGAGTCACCAAAAGAAGCGTTTGCCGAAACAAACGTATTGGTTTTGATCTAATAAAAGCGTTCCTGCCGTCACCGGTGGGAACTCGTTTTGCATGTATTAGCTCTAGAATTACCACAGTTATCCAAGTAAAATAATGTAACATCTAATGAACCATAACTGATTTAATGAGCCATTTGCGGTTTCACCTTAATTTGGCTTGCACTGAGACATGCATGGCTTAATCTTTGAGACAAGCATATGACTACTGGCAGGATCAACCAGGGAACTTTTTTTTTTTTTTTTAAAAAAAAAGTCTTTCGATATATATATATATATATTTTTCATTATTTAATTGGAAAAATAAAATATATATATAAACGAAATTTTAATAATATATATTTTAAAAATATATATATATTTCACATTTCAATGTATTTTAACATGAAATGAGTTTTATTTTTCATGATAAATATATATTTTGTGATATGAATACACATATCATCAAATTATATTTTAGGATGAACTATTTTTGATAGATTCATCTTTTTTTCTCTCCAACAAGTAGAGAATTGCTATATATCACTTTCCTTAAATAAGCATAAAACATTTTAGTATATTCAATACATAAAATTGATTTTTGCTATTAGTGAGTGATATAATCATTAAATTGGAAATGTTGTCTTTACATCGAATAATGTAATATTCATGTATAAGATTTAGCGATAAATAAAAAAAAAATTTTTTTATATTTTTTTCTTCATACGTTCACAAGGAACGATGAAAATAATAGATTTAGTATCATTAGAAATTTCATGTTGAAATTTCGATACTCATACCAGAAACATAAGAGTTGAAAAAGTTAGTCGACATGATCCGGGGGCCATAAGGATAACATGTAAATTCCCATTTGAAATAATAAAATATTTTTGGACTTTGAAAAATTTCAAAATTTTTATTAAATTATAGTTAACAGGGAATAAAACAACATTTGCCGGTAAATTTTTTTCGATTTTTGAATTTTTTTTGTTTAGTGGACTTAGAAATTTTTCAACTGTGAATGAGTCCGAGCGATCCATGAAGGTCGACCCCCAAATGATGGCTCATTGTCGGCCAAAAAAAAAAATTGTAATTTTTATAAAATAATATTAAATTCATTTATTTTACATCGTAGCGATACTAAAAATGTATATTATTGGCATTTTTGATGAAAAAGTGTGTTTTGCCTCATGTCGACTGACGGGACTTAGAAAAATTTCACTTCAACTGTGAATGAGTCCGAGCGATCTATGAAGGTTGGACCCCCAAATGATGCCTCATTGTCGGCCAAAAAAAAAAATATTAATTTTTATAAAATAATATTAAATTCATTTATTTTACATCGTAGCGATACTAAAAATGTATATTATTGCCATTTTTGATGAAAAAGTGTGTTTTGGGTCATGTCGACTTACGGGACTTAGAAAAATTTCACTTCAACTGTGAATGAGTCCGAGGGCTGTTGGACTTAGAAATTTTTTGGGACTTAGAAAAAAAACGAAAAATATTCAATGGAATTCAAACTTCTATAGATGGATGGGACTTTGAAAAATTTTTCAATTTTTGAACGACTCCGAGCGATCCAAGAAGGTTGGACCCCCAAATGATGCCTCATTGTCGGCCAAAAAAAAAAAATATTAATTTCTATAAAATAATATTAAATTCATTTATTTTACATCGTAGCGATACTAAAAATGTATATTATTGCCATTTTTGATGAAAAAGTGTGTTTTGGGTCATGTCGACTTACGGGACTTAGAAAAATTTCACTTCAACTGTGAATGAGTCCGTGGGCTGTTGGACTTAGAAATTTTTTGGGACTTAGAAAAAAAACGAAAAAAATTCAATGGAATTCAAACTTCTATAGATGGATGGGACTTTGAAAAATTTTTCAATTTTTGAACGACTCCGAGCGATCCAAGAAGGTCGGACCCCCAAATGATGGCTCATTGTCGGCCAAAAAAAAAAAATATTAATTTGGAAATTCCCAATAGCATTTTTACTATCTCGCCAGAGATAGTATTGCGATCACGAAAATTTTCGACGTTGAGATTTTGATGTTTTTATACGTTTTGAAGGTTCCTGAATCATTTTCAATAAGTCTGAGAAAAATGTCTGTGTGTATGTATGTATGTGTGTGTGTAGACAAGATTATGCAAAAACTGTTTGAGCTAGAATAATGAAATTTGTTATACGGGCATTATTAAAAATTCGTATTTTTCTATCAACTTTTAAAAATGTAGTTCATTCAGAAGAGGACCATTATCTACCATGTTTTGATTTTTTTTCCTCTAAAGTGACCGTAAAAATAAAGATATATGTTTACAAAAAAAAAAAAAAAATGAATCCTCCTTGTACCACAGAAACTGCGGAGATAATGTGTTTTGTTTATGCATCAATAGTGGTAGTCATACAGAATTGTAAATGAACTTAACAAAAATCCAATATGACTTCTTTTAATTCCTACAATAATATTATCACTACTTTGTATTTTTAATTTGGTTATAAAAATAATTGAACGCACAGTATATTCTATATAACATAAAATTTTTTCAATTTGTCTGTTAAAAAAAAAAAAAAACCTCAACCGTTTTTTGGACCAAGCTTTTGAACATTTCGTACTTTTTTCAAATTTTTTTCAATTTGTCTCTAAAAAAAAGGTCAAACGTTTTCTGGACTAAGGGAGCCGCGGAAACAATCCGATGTATTTATGGGAGCCCTAATCCGAAAAAGTTTGGGAACCTCTATACTTATGATATATAGCAGTGATTTTCAAACTGTGTGATCTGGCTCCCTGGGGAGCCGCGACGCCGTCCTAGGGTAGCCGCGAAAAAATTTCCTAATACTTGAAATTTTTTGGTTCTCCTCTTTTTGAAATGAATTAACCCAAGATCCCACAGCATTTATTATAAATTTTCATATAGGATCAGTTTATTTTATTTTTAATTTAATTTTACTTCCACCTTTACAAAAATTGTCTTATTGAAAAATACTAAAACAAAGGATTAACAAATTTTTAAATAGACTCATTTGAGAAAATAAAAAAAAAATAAAGAATTATTTTAATGCAGTTTTAAATATCGTGCCAAAAATACAAACCGGGGTTGACATTCTTAAAAGATTTATTTGAACGTATTAGATGTTTCCCTCTTTCGTCTTTAGATTTATTGTTTAATGGACCACCCTCAATTTAGTGAAGCCAAAATAGAAAGGACTTCAAACCAATTCACAAAAATTACAATTCTTTCTAGACTTTCTCAACTAGGTTTATTGAGTTCGAGGATAGAAAAACTAGAACAACGGAGCCTATAGAAAAATAAAGTAAAAGGATTTAAAATATTTTTAAAATTACTTTTTTGACAAATGTAAACATTATATATTCTATATTAATTATTACGAGGGCATATCAATGTGATTTTTTGAATTTCCCGTCTCTTAAATGAAATAGTAACACTGCTCCTGTCAGAAGGCAACTATCAGCTGACTCCTGTCGAAATTTGAACCAGCTGGGTCATTTATTTTTTGTTTGCAAACTACCTCGTGATTTGAAAATAAAATGGAAAAAAGTGAATTTCGTGTGTTCAGTAAGCATTATTTTTTGAAGAAAAAAAAACATCACTGAAACCGAATTTTTTCGCCGTTTCGTAACCGTGAATGATATGTGGATCCACTACAACACACTAGAGACCAAACAGCAGTCAAAAGAGTGGGTTTCTTAGGATGAATCGGAACCAAAGATGTCTTCGACAAATCTTATTTTTTGGAAGGGATAAAAAAATTGAAGAAATATTGGATGAAGTGTGTAGAATTTAAAGAAAATCACGTTGAAAAATATAATAATTTTTTATCCAAAAACCTATCTTTCATCCAAAAAGTCAGGGACTTATTGACCTGTCCAGGTATATAAACCTGCCAACAGATAACTGTGATTTAATGATCCTTTGGCATTTCTTTTAATTATGATTTCATTCGCTTTGCCACTTAGAAGATATAATTTGAGCAATAATATTGATAATAATAAAATATTGACAATCAATAAATTAACATTTACAATATATTAAAATTTCAAGATTAATTATTTATTTATTTTTTTAATCATTGTATATTGAATTAATTAAATTAGATACCTTTACTGATTAAAATAATTACCCTTTTCTTTTTTTTTATTATATATTTAATTTTTCTTAAATTTCCTAAAACAAAATTTCTTATCTTTCTTGAAAGTCCCATGATTCTTCTAAACTAACAAATTGGCCATCTGACAGTGGCAGAGGCTTTGCTCTAATTTTTTTCTGTTTTGGTGTTTCAAATAACATCAAAAAACAATGATTGATTGTTTAATATTTCTACTATGTCTATGTATTTATTTATTTTTTTCACTCTCATCTGAACTTTTGTTTTTGTTTGCTCTATTCGTGATGAGAATATAAATTTATTTTTATTCAATCTTTTCTCTCGGACACTTTTTCTTTTTCATAGGTTAAATAACGAGGATTATATATATATATATAGAAAAAACTAATTCTTTTATATCATTTGCGCGCTTTGAAACTCATAATTCATTTGAATCATCTTACCATTTACTATAAACCATAAATATAAATATTTATAAGAACATTTGTATATTATCATTTATTATTTATTTCAAAAACTCAAAAATAAATAAACATTTCTTTAAATTTTTTACTTCTTAATTATATGTGAATTGTCAAGTATTCTAGAATCATGGAAGAAACTGAATTTAATGACGTTGCCTACAATCACTCTTTATTAAGAAAATATCTGTTTTTACCGACCGACGATAGTAAGGGAGGTATTGTTTTCACAACAAATTTGACATGTGCAGATTTTTACATATTTCCACGAATCATGCATTTAGCATGATGTCTGTCTAGATGTGTACAGCTTGAACGGCTTATCGGATTTTGATAAAATATGGTTTATTTACTTAATGCAACATCATGCTGAATTGATCAACTTTTGGTGTATATGCGGAAACCGGAAGTGGTAGTATTACCGATAGACGACAGGAATGTAAGGGTTATTTTCACACCAAATTTAACATGAGGGGATTTTTTACATATTTCCACGAACCATGCACTTTGTATTGGTTTTATCCTCTGGAAAAATCATCTTCATTAGTTTTTTCTTGATTTAAAATTATATGACGTCACGCAGCCCTTCATGCCTTCTTATATATTACAAATAAAATAAAATTAAAAATATTTATGTTATATCTGTTTTTTATTTCATTAATATATATATTAAAATTATTTGAAATTGTTTCTGTAGCTGGAAATTAATTTATTTCAAACCGTCAGTCGGTTCTGTGCCAGGCCACAGGTCAACTTATTTTATTAGATTTTATAAGTAAATATTTACACTAATAGTATATTTTATCAATCATGTATGTTTATTGAATGAGATTTATATTATGGCAATTCATATCTCTTATAATATTCGTCTTATATGTTTAAACAATTCATTAAATTAACCATTTAAGATCAATTTTTCTTAATATTAAATAACTGTGAGAATTAAATTCTCCAGATTTTTATAATATAAAAAATATATATTATATAATAAATTAAAAGCTTTGATTCTACCAGAATATCTGTTTTCAATATAGAAAGTATTAGATTAATTTGATAAAAAAAAATACATATTCTTAAATGAACCAATAAATAATTATTTATGGTAAATATTTTCATATTGAAATATATAATGATTATTTACCACATATACAAAATATAAAAAAAAGTTGATCCAATAAATAAAATTGGATTTTTTGTCCCTCCTCCCCCTTCATTTCATTAAGTAGAAAAAAGTATAATAATTTATTATATTAGGTATAATATCAATCAAAAATATATTGTTATTACAAGGGAAAATTTTAAACTTAATATGCGACTTTTCATTATTAATTAAATTTGTTTTTGTGAATCGAATTTTTTTTTAAAGATAATGGTTTAAAGAATTTACTTTAAATTATCACTATGACTAATAATAAAACTTTTCCTGATGTACATATACTACATGGGCTGAAAAGTCCCGGAATTTTTCAATAGGTGACGCCACTTGAAAATGAACATGACTCATTTCGAGAGGCTCTTCTGTCACTAGTATATATATGAAGTATCATAACGCTACTTTCGCCTTCATAAGAAAAATGGAAAAACAGGAATATATCGCGTCATGATTAAACATTGTTCTCGAAGGAGCAGATGTGGGATCACATTCCTGCAACCACTGCAATGATTGTTCACAAGTTTTTCCATTAAAAAATTAGCTGGAGTGTCTCCACTCGACTATCTCGCAATTTGAATTGGATTAAATAAATTAAATAAAATATTTAAATTAAATTTAATTAATTATAAATTATAAATAATAAATATTAAACCAGCGCATGTTTGGTTTTTTATTGATGGCACCATGGCACGTGTTGGCGCGTGAGATTTGCAGTGTTAAAAAATTAATTCTGGTACTTTCAGCGATTCAATCAAGCTGAAATTCTATATATAGCAGTTTTATACAATTATTAATCATGTGAAAAATTATCAAACATATATCTTTATTTTTACGGTCACTTTAGAGGAAAAAAAATCAAAACGTTGTAAGTAATGACCCTCTTCCGGTTGAGCTACATTTCTCAAAAGTTGATAGAAAACTATGAATTTTGAATAATGTCCATTTACCAAATTTCATCATTCTAGCTCAAACCGTTTTTGCGTAATCTTGCCTACATACACATACACACACACACACACACAGACATTTTTCTCAACCTTAGTGAAAATGATTCAGGAACCTTCAAAACGTATAAAAACATCAAAATCTCAACATCGAAAATTTTCGTGATCGCAATACTATCTCTGGCGAGATAGTAACAATGTTTAAACAATATTCCTGCAATATTCCTGTTTTTCCATTTTTCTTATGAAAGCGAAAGTAGCGTCACTCAAACGACTGTAGCTTGTAAACGAATGGACGAAATGTCATGATACTTCCTACATAAACTAGTGACAGATGAGCCTCTCGAAATGAGCCATGTTCATTTTCTAGTGGCGTCACCTATTTAAAAATCCCAGGACTTTTCAGCCCATGTAGTATAAACAAATAGAGACAAAAAATAAAATTAAATTAATAAAAAAATATAGATTTTTAATTTATGATTAAATTTAAGGAATAAAGAGATATACGTACCATACTTACATATTTGAAAAGTTTTGTTAATTAAGATATTTTTATTAGATATTTTCTTATTTGAATAAAAATATGATTTTTAACAAATTTGAATATAATTTTTGTACTTTAATTAGTTTAGTTTATTTTATTGACTCTGTTTATTAATTATACTAATACTAGAAGATTGATCGATTGATTGGAAAAGTGATTGATTTGCCTATTTGCGAAATGAAACAGAGAAATGTTTCCGAGAGGCGAGGGGTTTATACGGATTAAGAGGGGTGAATGGATGGGCAGGGATTCACCTATTAGAGCAGAGGTTCTTAAACTGTGGTCCGCGGACCCCTGGGGGTCCGCGAAGACTTTACTGGGGGTCCGCAAAGTCATCGTACAGGTGCACGAGAAAATGATGAGTCAGTTAAAACTTTATTTAATATAAAAGGAGCGATGGCATGGCTTTGTGAGGAAACAGAGATCAAATACCCAAATTCAACAAAATGTGCAAGAAAACTATTGCTTCCGTTTCCATCTTCATATTTAGCTGAATTTTCTTTCTTCAATATTATAATTTCTAATAAAATGTGTTCTACATTATGCAAAAAAATCGTTATTCACCAATCACTGTTAGAAATATTCAACATATATCCTTGTTCTTATGAGATCGTAAGCCAGAAATTAACTAATAAAATGACGTAAAGTACCTAAAGTTGGGATGGGGTCCGTCAAAAAAAATTTCTCCAAGTGGGGTTCTTAAACTTATGTACTCCGCGGACCCCCCGCGGAGTACATAAGTTTAAGAACCTCTGTATTAGAGTATAAAGCATTGAGAGAAGAGAGAATTGTATTTAAATCACTGTATCGCGTAACCAATGAGATTATAATCAGTCAATTTGTTGCTGAATTTCAATCCATACAATTAGCACTGACCGAAAGTCAATCTATTTTGCCAAAGGCAAGATCAAATTTCGAACTCGAAATTTAACATTACAATTGTAAAAAGATTATTATCTTTTCACTAGTTGATAATCCTAATACATAATTTTCTTCATAATCTTTTTAATCTTTAAAAAGAAATTTAATCTGTTATTTTTTTAGCATTCATTAATTATTTATTTTCATATGAATTACAATTTTCATCTTTACGATATATATATATGTATATATATATTTAATGAATTCTATTATTTTTCACGTGTTTATGTGAAATTTGAGTCTCAACGTTTCGGTGCTCATTTTCTTTTTAAAATATATGTATATATATAATTTTCTTCAAAAATAGGCACGGAAATATCGAGATTCAAATCCCACAATAACACGTGAAAAACCAGAAATAACTTTTCATAATAAAATCTTTCACGGAAGCTTAAACGAACATAGATATATATACTAATATATATACTAATACATGTATGTACAGGTGCGGAAAAATGTCAGGGCGCTGTTGTCGGGCAATGACAATACCTTTCTCATCCGGTTGATTATCTGACAACATCGCCCCATGGGTTTTACATTTTTCCATCACTAAACAAACATTTAATAATTAAAATATAAAAAAAAAATTATAAAACAACCTTTTTTTCTAGGACTAAAATGAATAAAATAATTTTTCTATAAGCCTGACAAAGCATCTTATTTAAAACGAAAAACACATCTTTATTCGCTAATAAAATTTAATTAATTAATTATAATTTTATTTTATTTCTTCTATATCCTCTACAAAGATTTTCAGAAGCCTAGCTCAATTTCAAATTGATGAAAATTCGATTTTTCATTTGAGCTAACAGACAGACAGACAGACATGAAGTGAAGTTGAGAAAAACGTAGTAATAAAATAAAATATACGACTAGAATATGCTAATACATTAAACTTGTTTATTTTAAATTTCAATAATTATTTAAATGTTTTTAATTTGTATTGATTTATGGAAAATAATAGAATAGAAGATCAACAAATTAAAAAAAAATTACAAATGTATTAGACAATAATTATTATGTTGGTGTGTGTTTGATAATTTGGGTGTAATATCATATGTAGAATATTTTCAAGGAAATTTGCGAACCTTGATGTAAAAAAAAGATCAGTTTTTCTTTGAAGAATGTAACTCATGACAAAAACGGATGGTTTCAGACAAAATGAAGTGGAGCTGTGTTGAATAATTTATTATAGTTTCGAAAGAAGAGAGAGTTTAACTTTTCGCTTTTAATATTTCGTTTTTAATTAGTATTCCTTTAAATATTTACTTTACGAAAAAAAATCAATGTCAAAAATATTAATTATAATAAATTACCAAGTTGCCATGATAGAAACCACCATTCATTTAAAATTTATTAAAAATTATTTATTTTTCTATGTCCACATTTTATAACGGGCAATCAATTAAAAAAAAATAGAAACTAAAAAAAGAATGTATTTTTTTTAACAAAAACTTTTATAGTATATTTAAGCAAAATATGATTGAGTAGAAATTAGTTTTAATGAACTGAATCAATAGAATTATTTATATTTGATTAATGAATTCTAAATTGATTATATTTTTTTTAAATTTTACGATAAATTTATAAAATAAAATTATTAATTAAGGTTAAAAATAAAATGATTGGATTGATTTTTATTTAAATGAATTTATTTAATTTATTTTCTTATCTAGTTAGAAAGAATCCATGAATAAATATTAAATATTCCTCAAGATCCCCCCTATAATCTCTTTCATTGAATCAATTTGATTTCCTTTATGATCATGAAGTCTACGTTGTTTTCTGAAATAGTGTTCGTTTTCATGTGAGCTCATGATACGTTAACAGTTAAGACTTTTTTAATAAAAAAAAAAAAAATTTTAGAGTTCTCCAGAAATTAAAATTGAACTTTTAACCTCATGTGCTCTATAATAATTATTATTTAATTTAATGAATTAAAATTTAATTTAAATAATTATCAATCTTTTAAATAGATTATTTAAAATAATTCTAAAAGTGAAAAATGGCCTATAATATTAAATCTAGTTTAAGAAAATACATTATATTAATTGGATTTGTGAATTGGATTCACAAAAAATAAAAATAAAATATAAAATTTAGATAAAATAATATTTGAAAATAAAAAAATATCTATTTTGTAAATTTTTACGAACTTTGTGTCCAATATATATATAAAAGGGGAAGGAGTAATAATTGATTTCCTTAAATGTGTGCCATTAAATGTTAGAGTTAGAGTATATGCAACTATCAAAAGGGTCAGAGAACTATTAATGCCATTTCCATATAAGCCATCTGATAAGATTTACCATCTGATAATACTTGCTAGTTACTCTTCAATTTTCATAATTTCAGTCACGAATGACATTTTATATTTTACAAACAAAAAAAAAATCAATAACATTGAATGAAATATTAAATATTCTTTGGAATTATATAAATTTCATTTAATATTTATTTTTTCCCAATTATTTTTTTAAGAGGGATAATTTATATTCAACATAATCCAAAATAAAAGAATATAACATTTTTTTTTATATTTAATTGATTAAATCATTTTTTTAATTAAATATTTTTAATGTAAATCTGCTCAAATATCCATTTAAATTAACAGAACATCTAAATTATATTTTTATTCTCGATTGACCATTATACGTATATCCCTTATCTCTCTTATTTATAGTAATAAATTTCTGTTTAATAATTATAAATTATTATTATATTAAACCGTGATATATGGATATATAAAATCCTTTCATTACAATTACAAACTGATAAGTCAAACAATGTGTTAAAAAAATATAAAATTTTAAAAAAATAATATGTATATATACTTACTCGTATTAATTTTAAAAGATTTTCAAAGAATAAAAATAGTCATATTTTTTTTTGTTTAATATCAATTATTATAAATTATTATGGGGGTCCAATTATGGAACTCCAATTATGGGTCTTATTTTCTAAAATATTAAGAACATGGTGGTTCTCAACTTTTTTTTTTACCGCGGCACACTTTTAACGGTTTGAAAATTTGGCGGCACACAAAGAAAAAAATAAGTGTAAAAGTTTAACATATTGGTAAAAAGTGGTCCAAAAAAGGTTTTTTTTTTTAGAAATTGAGAAGTCATAATCTCGCGACACACTGGTTGAGAATCACTGATATAGAGTTTTGAGCATTGAACATGTCACATGTTTTATTTCTAAAATGAATAGAGAGCTTATTATCTCTATCAATTTCAAATTGGGTGTAATTCTAATAAAAATTAAATATAAATTTTATAAAAAGGTATTTGAAAATAAAAATAAAGTTGCACACAAAATAAAAAAATAATAATAAAGATTGAATCTTTACCCGAAATGGTAGAACAAAGAAAATTTAAAGGGGTAAACCAATGCAGACAGTGCCATAAGTCGACCATTTTCATGGTAGATGATAAATGTAAATATAATGATGAAAAAAAAAACAATTTGAGAAATGAAGAGAATGAAATGATATTCTAAATAAAGAAGAAAAAAAACAACTACCCTTCTCATAAAGAAATCTGTTTAAGATAATAATAATTTAATGGATGAAAAGGCCGTTGTTTTAAAATAGATACTTGACTGGAAAGAGAAAAAAAAAAGATGAGAGAGAAAAATTAACATTCACCAGTACTAACTTTATACTAATTATATTTCGAACACGTAAAATATTAAAAGCTGGTCCATGGACAATGATTTTCTCAACAATGAACTCTTATCTCAATAGAAAAGTCCATTTATAATGATTCTCTCTGTCATTCTTAGTCAAATTGGACCTATTCGTTTGTTCCAGTAAATTTTAAGATATATCTATATTTATATATGTATGCAGGAAATATAGCCCCTTGTATTTATAGAGAATATTTTTATACTCCTATAACATAAAATAATGATGCTTCCTTCTTCAATATTTATTTTGAATTTGCTAACTTTTTTATTTAATGATAATAAAAATTTATTTGGGAAAATATAAGATTTAAATTTTTCTGTAATTCTATTATTCTTTAAGTCTCTTAAGGCAGTGATTCTCAACCACTGTGCCGTGAGATTACGAGGCTCTTAAACTTTTTCTAAATTTTTACTATATCGCCAGATTTTCGATGTTGAGATTTTGATGTTTTTATACGTTTTGAAGGTTCCTGAATCATTTTCACTAAGGTTGAGAAAAATGTCTGTGTGTGTGTATGTGTGGATGTATGTAGACAAGATGAGGCAAAAACGATTGGAGCTAGAATCATGAAATTTGGTACATGTGCATTATTCAAAATTCGTAGTTTTCTATCAACTTTTGAGAAATGTAGCTCAACCGGAAGAGGGTCATTACCTACAACATTTTGATTTTTTTTCCTCTAAAGTGACCGTAAAAATAAAGATATATGTTTGATAATTTTTCGTATGCTTAAAAATTGTAAAAAAACTGCTATATATAGAATTTCAGCTTGATTGAATAGCTGAAAGTACCAGAATGTGACGTGGTGCCATCAACAAAGAGCCAAACATGCGCTGGTTTAATAAATATTATTTATTAATTTTAATTTATAATTTATGCTTAATTAAATTTAATTTAAATATAATAGATATATGTTATTTAATCCAATTCAAATTGTGAGATAGTCGAGTGGAGACACTCCAGCTAATTTCAATTTGGTTCTAAAAAAAAGGTAAACCGTTTTTGGGACCACTTTTTTCAATATGGTAAACTTTTACACTTATCTTTTTATTTGTGTGCCGCCAAATTTTTAAACCGTTAAAAGTGTGCCGCGGTAAAATAAGGTTGAGAATCACATTCTTAAGGTATCTGGTTATACAAATAGATAGAGAGGAATGTTGCTATCGATGGACCCTCTCCTAAAATGGGCTTGCTTAATTTATCAATAAATGTAGTAGAAATTACATGTATTCTAATGGTAAATAAGTGTACCTTGTGTTGTCAAAGGATATGCATTTTAATTTTTAGTTGTTTAAAGTAGGCAGAAAGAAACTGTATAATTCAACTAACTTAACTTCTAATTTACTAAGTTAATGTGAAATAAACGTTTCAGCAAGATGTTATTATGGATTGAATTTATACAGGCAATATTCTAAACTTTGATCAATTGTTCGTATTTACAATATAAATTTACTTCCGTAAACTGAGGTTGACTCTTGCAAAGCGATGCCATAGTAGTTGCCTTGAATCAGCCGTTGTATCTGCGCACCTCTTTTCAACTAGCGAGTTTCATAGAAAAATTAAAATTAAAATGAATTAATTTTGTAACGACAAGATCAGGCCCGCGGAGCACAGTGGTTCACTTTTCCCCCTTGAAGGGAGGGAGGATCTGCCCAGTCAAAGGAGAAGTTTTTTATTTTTCAAATATCTCATTAACATTGAATATTTATTACTTCTGTGACTAATATAGTGTAAATATAAGGTACATATTTAAGATAACTATCCTTTCTAGTTTACATTGTACTATATGAAATCATATTATTGGTAAATATTTATATATATATATATATATATATATATGTATTAAATTATTCATGGATTTTATTATAAATTTCCATTAAATGGTCGATCGATAGCAACAATTACCTTTTTGTTTGTTTTAATCAGTTTATATTAAGATTTTAATATATAGTAATGACTATAAGATTTATTTATTATTTTTAGAAATATTTTTAAATTATAAACTTAAAATAACTAAAACTAAACTTAAAAAAATAAGCATTTAACCATGTTAATTTAATTTTAATCACTTCATGAAGTTTCTAATAGATTTCATTGTAACTAATAGGATTACGTATTTTGGGATCATAGAAGTCGACGCTTAAAAGTTGTTAAGTCTTCTAATACAGCAAAATCATCTAAATTTCTTAAATCGATCTTAAAATTTTAAATTATAAATATTCGAGTTTTGTATTAATATGTTTAGTTATTTATTATTATAATCATTTTTAAAAATAAATTCTGCATAATATTTTATTCTTAATAATAGTAATAAATTTAAATATTATTATAATTGTCTATCTATCTCTGTGGCTCTACGGAACTCAAAAGTTCTTGGCCGCAGCAACCACACCTCTCCAAGTATCCCTATTCTGTGCCACAACCCTCCAGTCCCTATCCTCTCCAATCTCTCTCACATCCCTTCCTACATTATCCACCCACCGCGTCGTTGGTCTTCGAAGCGGACGTTTCCCACTCGGCCGCCCCACCAATATATTTTTGGCAATTGTTCCTCTCCCATTCTAACCACGTGTCCTGCCTACTGCAGTCTTCTCGATTTTATAATTCTAACTATATCTGGAGATCTGGGTCATGCAATTCCTCGTTATGCAATCTCCGCCATTTCCCGGTGACCTCATCTTTCTTTGGCCCATAAATGCTTCACAGAATCCTACTCTCGTCACCTAAGGTCATAGACCATGCCTCACACCTATATAATACAACCGGTAAAATAATTGTTTTATAAATTTTAACTTTTATCCCATTTGATAATAACTTTGACGCGATAAGCCCCTTTATTTCATAATAACAGGCGTTTCCAGATTGTAACCTCGCTCTTTAAACTGATCTCGAATATTATTATCTTTCATTATCACAGAACCTAAGTATTTAAATTTTTCTCGATTTTCAAATTTTATACCTTGTATAATTATATTATATTATATATTATATTATTATAATTAAAAATACTAACTTGATATACTAATATATTTTACGTACTTGATAAACATTTTCTAAACTTATTGTAATTGATCTTAAAAATTTTTTATTATAATACTATTGGATAGGATGTTATTGGTATACCAGATCATTATAAGGATGAATGATCATATACAAATTTTTCAATAAATATTTTAAAATTTTATTTTCGTTTTAGATATTTTTTATTTTATATATTATTTATTTTATTGTTAATAATAATAATAATAATAATAATTTATTTTAATATGATCTGCATAAATAATAATCATATAATATATTTATATAATATGGGAATATATACAATTTTGCAATAAATTGTTATTTGAATTAAAATTTATAAAATAAAATTATAAATATATATAATGCACATTTGAAAATTAATAAACATGAAGATAAAAAATAACAATATTTAGGTATTATGTATGTTTTAAATTCTCTTTTTGTTATTAATTTTTAATGAAATTTAGTTAAAATATGTGTTTTTTACAATATAATATTAATAAAATTATTTTAATAATTATTTTTTTTTGCATTAATCAATAGGTACGAAGTGATTTTTTTTTTAATGACACTGATGGATTTGAATTCAATGTTTAATAAAAATTATTGGCACAGTTGAATGATGGATTGGATATCAACAACGATACTAATCAATTAACTGAATAGAGGGAAAGATAAAACATGAGAATAAACTTATCTTGAGGAAAGAAAAAGTATTTATGAGTTGAATGAGATCAAAAGTTAATTTCAACTTGCTTTTATTCACATTTTTTAAAAATATTATAGTAAAATAGTCTTTAATATTAATATTATTTAATTATTATAATATAGTTATATATAGTAATAATGTGTATTCAATTATATTTAATTAAATAATGTTTAAAAGGTACTTATTTTAAAATTAGTTTGTGACTTTATAACAAAATTTCTATATTTATTAATCAAATTAAACGATGTATAATGGTATCGGACTTCCCACTGCACAAGGCTCAGGAAGAAATGGATATATTCAAAGAAATTTGGCAAGTGTTCGAAAGACAAAATACAAAACTGATTATTGAACAAAAAAAGACAAAAAACTAATCATTCGACAACTAAATAAAGAAATTTTAGAATATGAAAGAAAAAGGAAATTAGAAATAAAGTGCGTTGAATTTCAGGATATTTTAGAAGAACAAAGATTGGTTATTGTACACTTATATGTATGTATCATGGGGATTTTGATAAAACTTTACCAGTATATTCCTTTTTTGATTCAAAATAAACTTTCCTTAAGAAGTATGTGGCGTTCGCTTCTAGTTTACGAAATAAAAATTATTATAATTTGCATCAGTGGCGTACCTAGAACTTTTGCCGCCCGGGGCGATCTCCAGTTTGCCGCCCTTTTTATTATAAGTCAATCAAATAGTGGTATTTATAAATTAATGCACATAAATAAATTATTAAGTTATTTAATCAATCTATATATTTAATACGATAGTGTCCGTCTGTACGCAAAAAACTCCAGAGCCTAAACTACAAGGAGTAAGGTAACCAAATTTTTCTGAGGTGAAGGGTACCTCAAATGATGAAAAATAAAAAAGAAATTAGAATCTTAGGTAACTCCTGTGCTGAGCTGCGGGTGTTCCATTTTCCAGAAATATATATAAAGGATTTGTATGTATGTAATTTGTTTACTTTTTTGCTGTCATAGAAACAGATATATATATAATTAGAACCTCTCTCTCTCCCTCTATTTAAATTTTTAAAAAATGGAGTGTTCAAGCCAAATTAAGAAATTTAAATTCCTTATGAAACATTGATAGGTAAATGAATTGGACTGGAAGAGGAGACATATGATTAGAGAAATTGGGGAAAAATCAATCGAAATGTAATTAAACAAAGAAATTCAAGACTTATGATACGGATACGACTTACATACAATTAACATACAAAATGTAGAATTTAAAAAAGTATAAATATTTAAATACTTAAGATCTCTAATCACGAAAGATAATAATATTCGAGAAGAATTTAAATCGACGTTGTAATTGAGTAACGCCTGTTATTATGCAGTAAAGGGGCTTATCTCATCAAAGAGGATCAAAATTAAAATATATAAAACAATTATTTTTCATGTTGATCGATGACTAGGGTGACCATATTTCGAAAACACCAAACCGGGACAAACGGTATTTTTTAGAACTAAATTGAAAAAATTTTAAAAAAAAAATTACGAAATGTCCTAAATATTGAAAAAACAGTAGGGTGTCCCGAAGACATTTTTGGGACAGAGCACCTAAAGACGGGACGTTTGGTCATCCTATCGATGACTCTGGGAGACGCGAGTAGATTTGGAGTATTTGTGAGATTAATATTGTTCGCAGCATTTATAGGCCAAAAAAAGATGAGGTCACAGGGGGATGGCGGAGATGGCATAACGAGAAATAATGTCCAGATATAGTTAAGGTTATAAAATCAAGAAGGCTGAGATGGGAAGGGGACGTGGTTGGAATTGGAGAAACTAGAAATTGGGAGAAACCGATTGGGAAACATCCGGTGGAAGACCAAGGACCAAGGTGGGTGGACATGGGAGAGATGGGACAGAGTAGAATTTGGTTTTGGTTGTAGCTCAGGATAGGGACGCATAGAGAAATGTGGATGCTGCGGCTAAGAACTTTCGAAAACTGTAGAGACACAGAGTTAGATAAATACAATAATAATATATAATTAATTTACTGATTAAATTAAAATATTTTACAAGAAAACAAATACATGTCTTATCTACTTATACTGATTGAAACAAAATGGATGAAAACCTTTTACATACAGACTTTCAACCAAATACTATGTATCACTCGGGGGTACAGGGGGCGGAGCCCCCGTCTAGGTGTGAAGAGCGCCGAAGGCGCTCGGAGCAGCTAGTATTAATTAATACACAGAGTAAATTTTTTTACACATATTTGAATGCACTCGTAAACATATTTATATAATATTCTAGCTTTCATACTAGAAAAATCGTGTATAATGCTCTCAAAATTTATATTTATATTTTTTCCGCCGGCCCTGCTTTTCAAAAGAAAAATCGATTATTTGAAAAAATATTGGTATATCACTTCAAAGTAATCATATAAACTTTTCAAAAGAAATGACATTTATAAACTGATATCAAAAAATTTTAGTTAGGAAAAATTGCTGAACAAAATCGTAAAGATGCGTTTACTAATTCAACGAATTTTAATGAATACAATAAAATAAAATTATTATCCTGTTCTTGGAATTAGAATTCAAAATTTACCCTAAAATGCATTTATATACACCGAGGAATAATATTCGAAATCATATAGTTGGAATTAGAATTCAAAATTTACCCTAAAATGCATTTATATACACTATAAATCATATAGTTAATCATAATTTATATAAATCAAATAGTAAACTTATAATAATCATAATAATCATTTATTATTCAAGAAAGAAAAAAAATAAATATGAAATGAATAAGAGTTGCTCTTTACAACTATAACTAAATATAAAAAATGCCGCCCCAAGATAAGTGCCGCCCGGTGCGGACCGCACCCACCGCACCCCCCTAGGTACGCCACTGATTTGCATATAAACTAGTTATGAATGAGCAGTCATTTAATAATGTTTTTTATTGACTGATTTACTAATTATTAACTTATTCACTAATTTTCGGTTTATATAAGTTCGGTTTGGATATAAGAAGATTAAAAAATTATAATTTAAAACTAATATTTAGTATTTTAATTTGAAAGATGGTGCTGTTTGCAAATATGAGTGAAAACCAAAATCCAAATGAGAGAAAACGTCGATAAAGAAAGAAGGCAATGTTCCGAACAAATAGATACACAAATCTAGGTAGATGTCAATGAGGCGAATTAAAATAAATAGTTATGGGAATCAACGAAACGTACAACAAGAAATTTTTAAAAAAAATTGTATAAGTTAAACTGAAGTTTAGGTTCGCAATTAAAATAAGTCTCAATTTTTTTATTTTTTTATTTTATATAATTATTTTTTATTTTATAGAATTATTTATTTCTTGACATAAGTATTTCGTTACTATGTATTCGTTGTAAATATCATTAAAAAGTAGTTTTTTAATTTATTGATACTATTTATAAGGTAGCCCATTTTATTTAATTTTATTAGATATTTCTTTAAATAAGATGTCCTATGATGATATAAATTAAACATTGGTTTAAACCATGTTCATTATTCTGACGGCATCTATACAGAAATCTTCATAAAACGTCTTGTCATTATTAATATATAAACAATTTAAAAGTCAATAAAAGAATATATGCTACTCAAAAGTGATCAACAAAGGAGTTTAACTATATACACTGAACCCTGTCGTGAACGGGACCTTTTCTCTGTATTTTAAATAAGAACACAAAAAGATATGAATATTTTTAAATAGTGATTGAAGGAAAATGAATGAATAACTTTTGCATACAGACTTTCAAACAAATACTATGTATGGTAGTGATTCTTAACCTGGGCAATCGACATCTTAAAGGGGGATTATTTGACTATACGATTTTGGGGGGCGATAGTATTTTTGGGGGGTGAAATAATTTTCAACTCTGAAAAAAAGGTAAGATGATTTTGCAAACAGGCTTTTTCCGCTCTTTTCAATTTTTTTCAATAAGTAAGATGATTTTGAATTTTTATCTGTTAAAATTGATTGGGGGGCGAATTATGAAGCCGGCCTTACGAAGTGGGGGTTTGATCCGAAAAGAGTGAGAACCACTAATGTAGGTATTACTTCGGGGGTTCAGGAGACAGAGCCTTCTGCCTAAATCCGAAGAGCGCCGAAGGTGGTCTGAGTAGCTAGTAATAATAAGTTGACCTGTGGCCCGGTCCGAACCGACCGACGGTTTGAAGTAAATTAATTAGCAGCTACAGAAACAATTTCAAATAATTTTAATATATCTATTAATGTAATAAAAAACTGATATGGATACATAAATAATAAATATAAACATTTTTAATTTTATTTTATTTATAATATATATGCAAGACCAGGCTGTGACGTCATGAATGGCTGGATGACGTCATATAATTTTAAATCAAGAAAAAACTAATAAATATGATTTTCCCGAGGATAAAACCAATTCAAAGTGCATGATTCGTGATGATATATAAAAAAATCTCCTCATGTGAAATTTGGTGTGAAAATAACCCTTCCCTTCCTATCGTCGATCGCTAATACTACCACTTCCGGTTTCTGGATTTGCACCAAAAGTTGATCAATTCATCCCACTGATGCATTAAGTAAATATACCAAATTTCATCAAAATCGGTTGAGCCGTTAAGGCTGTACACATCTATACGGACGGACGGACTGACGGACGGACGGACGGACGGACGAACGGACAGACATCATGCTAAAAATACTTTTTTCTGTTAAGAAAATGCATGATTCGTGGAGATATGTAAAAATCTCCACATGTGAAATTTGGTGTGAAAACAATACCTCCCTTACTATCGTCGGTCGGTAAAAATAATAACTTATTTTATTATGATCTTTTTAAATGAAAATCTTATAAAATATAATATTATATCTACCTATACAAATATAGACATATACAATTTTGTAATTCTTTCTCCTGTGAAAAATACTATTAATTACAAATCAATTAGTAATCAATTATCTATTCTATTATGATAATAATCCTCCTATTCAAGGAGATCGTGATTTAAAAGACCTAATAACTTTTTAAATTCTTAACATTAAAGAAATAAATTAAACCTGAAGGCGGATTAAAAATCTTGTTTAAAATATTATAATCTCTAGGAAAAACTTTATTTCTCTTCTTGTATAAAGAGTAAATTATGATAGGAAAAAAAAACAAAACTTTAACCATCATAATTATTTTTAATTATATTTCCATCATGAAATTATAAATGAAAATTTTGATATACATGATGTGATGTAAATGTCTAGCAATGTTGTTTATATGTTGCTAAAGAATGTTCTTATTTAAGACATTTCATTATGTTAATTACTAATTACTTAGTTTGTTTCCCATCCGACATTTATTGTTTATTTAAATGACTTCTTTTTTTCGTTATTTTTTAATTTTACTCCAAAGCAAGTTTAAAGGAATAAAAAAAAGAGGAAAACTAACTAAATTAAAAGCAAAAGAAACGAAATACAATAGAAAAGCATTTCAACTTTTGTTTTATTATTTCAATTCCTTTTATTATCTTTTTAATTTATATTCTTTTTGTATAAATTTTTATGAGGATGGAAAAATATAATGAAAAATAGTACTCTCATTGTCATAGATAAGTATTATTTATTAAATGCTCTATGTTCTATTTTTCTAGACTTAACTTTTTTTCCTTTTAAATAGTTTGAAAATAGCTTGGGGCAATATATGAATATTTATGGTGATGTTTAAGAAAAGGTGGCGTATAAAACCTCTTGTGTTATACTGGAAAGTTAGATGTGACATTTGATGTCTTTTTGTGTGTCTTTACGTGCTTAATAGAGAAACAAGCAACTAAACTAAACTTATATACAAGTTATCTGAAATGTGCCATTGGCACTTAAAATTAGGTAAATTGGACAAAAAAAAATTACCAAAATTATATTAGATGTAAATATAATTAAATTTTGATTTTCCAACTTTAAACTAACCAAAGAAACTATGATTATTTATTAACAAAAATTCAAAAGAGTGATTTAACGTATAAAAAATCTGGAGTGTTCCACTGGCCTATCTAGAAAATTTGAATTGAATTAATTAACATATATTATATTTAAATTAAATTTAATTAATTAAATTATAAATTAAATATAACTGAATTGGATTAATTAATTATTTAATTAAAAAATTTAAATTTACATTCATTTTTATGTCAAAATTTAAAAAATTAATTCTTGTACTTTCAGTGATTCAGACATCAGCAAATCATCTCCTATTTCATGAGAGTGCAACAACAGAAAATATCCGAGAATCTTTCTGAACGATAGAGACACGAGGACCTTGTGTGACATATTTCGCTGTGATCAACTCCTTAATAGTACCTGTTCTTGTATCAGAAAAAACCTGGAGTGTCTCTACTCGACTATCTCGCAAAGTTGAATTGGATTAATTAATATATAATATATTTAAATTAAATTTTATTAATTATAAATTATAAATTAAAATTAATAAATAGTATATAATAATAAGCGCGTGTTTGGCTCTTTGTTGATGACACCACTTGAACGCGTGATTGGCAGTCAACGTGTTAAAAAATTTAAAAAATAAATTCCGGTACTTTCAGCGAATCAATCAAGCTGAAATTCTCTATATAGCAGTTTTATACAATTTTTAATCATGTGAAAAACTATCAAACATATATCTTTATTTTTACGGTCAGTTTGGAGGAAAAAATAATCAAAACGTTGTAGGTAATGACCCTCTTCCGGATGAGCTACATTTCTCAAAAGTTGACAGAAAACTTCGAATTTTGAATAATGTCCGTGTACCAAATTTCATTAACCTAGCTTAAACCGTTTTTGCGTAATTTTGTCTACATACACATACACACATTTACACAGCAATACATTTTTCTCAACCTTGTTAGAAGAAAAAGAATTAAAAATAATCCTAAAAAATTTAAATTACATTCTAAACTACAGTTTATGATATGATAATATGGAGGAGAAATCCTTCATGGACCCATGACAATAGATTTTAATGCCAAGTGGTGCATTTATTATAGACTCCTATCATCTAAACCCCCCCCCCCCACACACACACCTCCCTCCGAGCATTGCTACTGTAGGGACACCCTATTCCCTGCTTCTGATTTGATTTTACTTATTATTGAGATAGAATATCTCTGAAACTATTTTCTATTGTTTTCCAATTTCTCAGACTGTCCAATATTAATTTTGTAAATGTGCTAATCGACAGAGTGAGTGACCCAAGGGTTTCTCTGTTCCATTTCTAATTATTCGATATTTTTCACATCGAAATTGTTTACAAAATACATAGTTATTTAAATTAAATTTTACATTTCAATTTCTATAATATATTAAATATTTGATAAAAATATATTCTATATATAAATTATATATTTTATTTAAGGGTCATTCCACGTCAATTCAACCAGAAAATAGTCATTTTTTCACCCAAAATCTCAGATTTTTATGAAAATTGGTAAATATGTTCTATTTATAAACATGAAAAACACCACCAAATTTTAATTTTTTATCTCACATAGTTTTTGAGTAATGGCAGTTTAAAGAATGGCGTTTTTAAATTTCCGAGCCTCGGATAAGTCCAGATAAAACGTGTATTGGAGTAGAAAATAATTTCTCATTCACTTATTTAACCTCCTATCTTGTTGAATTTTTTAAGGCATGTTCTTATAACTATTAGGAATTGTAAAAAAAATGTAACGGACCCCAAAATATTTAAAAAAAAATTATATGTTGGACATTATAAAATTTTAAAATTACAAACAAGGTTTAGCGTAAAATGAAATATCTCGACAAGGGAATGAGATAATCAAGAACTTTTTTTTCCTAAATGGGCTTTAATTTAATAAAATAAAAGTTTTGTGTATTTGCCTCCTTCTATTTACTAAGACCACTGCAAGTTACAACGCATTAATTATGAGCAATATGAGAGTCTCAATGGCTGAATATTGTTAATAATTAGACATTTTAATATTAAATAAAATATTTTTACCTAAAAATGTCCATCGAAGGAAAGTTTAACAGCATTCTTACAAACAAAGTTTGAAAACTATGAGGAAGAAGATAGGATCGAATTCAAACAGTGGGTAGCTACACACAGGACACAGATGATAACTCAAACTCAAACCATTGATGAATTTATTGATGAAATAACAACAAAAATAGAAAAATTGATCCCACATTCTTATATTGCAAAAAGTCAGTCGAGCTATTTTAAAAGTCTAAAGGATAACTGCGCGCCAAATCAAGCCATTATATCAATGGACTTCAGCGAGAATTTCTCTTTTGTGATTCAAGATGAGGTACAGGGTTATCATTGGATTCTAACAGGGTATCTTGAATCTTATAAACCATACAAACATCATGATTTAAGTCATCGGAAATTATACAATGTGATGAGACTATTTTTTTGTCATCAACACACATGTTAATTATTACTGGGTGAACAGTGCAGGAGTCTGAGGTCCAATGATAACCCTGTACCTCATCTTGAATCACAAAAGAGAAATTCTCGCTGAAGCCCATTGATATAATGGCTTGATTTGGCGCGCAGTTATCCTTTAGACTTTTAAAATAGCTCGACTGACTTTTTGCAATATAAGAATGTGGGATCAATTTTTCTATTTTTGTTGTTATTTCATCAATAAATTCATCAATGGTTTGAGTTTGAGTTATCATCTGTGTCCTGTGTGTAGCTACCCACTGTTTGAATTCGATCCTATCTTCTTCCTCATAGTTTTCAAACTTTGTTTGTAAGAATGCTGTTAAACTTTCCTTCGATGGACATTTTTAGGTAAAAATATTTTATTTAATATTAAAATGTCTAATTATTAACAATATTCAGCCATTGAGACTCTCATATTGCTCATAATTAATGCGTTGTAACTTGCAGTGGTCTTAGTAAATAGAAGGAGGCAAATACACAAAACTTTTATTTTATTAAATTAAATCCCATTTCATGTAGATAATTTAGGAAAAAAAAAGTTCTTGATTATCACATTCCCTTGTCGAGATATTTCATTTTACGCTAAACCTTGTTTGTAATTTTAAAATTTTATAATGTCCAACATATAATTTTTTTAAAAATATTTTGGGGTCCGTTATATTTTTTTTACAATTCCTCATAGTTATAAGAACATGCCTTAAAAAATTCAACAAGATAGGAGGTTAAAATAAGTGAATGAGAAATTATTTTCTACTTCAATACACGTTTTATCTGGACTTATCCGAGGCTCGGAAATTTAAAAACGCCATTCTTTAAACTGCCATTACTCAAAAACTATGTGAGATAAAAAATTAAAATTTGGTGGTGTTTTTCATGTTTATAAATAGAACATATTTACCAATTTTCATAAAAATCTGAGATTTTGGGTGAAACGGCCTGGATGAGTTGACGTGGAATGACCCTTAACAAAGAATGAAATATCGATATTAAAAAAATATATTTTTTTGGTATTGTTATAGAGCTGCTGTTGTTTATTTCGATTTCGGTTTGCTGTATTGTGGAATTGAATATTTCAAAGGTAAAATATAATATGGAATTGATTCAAGTAAAACTTTATTTCTAATTTGAATTTATTTATTATATATATTACTTTTATTTTTTGTTAAATATATTTATGGTATATACGATATACCAGAGGTTCCCAAACTTTTTGGATATACGGCTCCCATAATACATCGGATTTTTTCCGCAGCTCCCTTAATTAGAGTGACCGGGACAAACTGTTTACCTTTTTTTTTAGAGAGAAATTGAAAAAATTTTAAAAATATTCGAAAATGTTTAAAAGTTTCCCCACAAAATCATCTTACCATTTTTTAGAACCAAAAAATTTCAAGTATTAGGAAATTTTTTCGCGGCTCATAGTTTGGGAATCACTGAAGAATTAACGTAATAGCATCTTATTATTTTTGATTTTCACTATAAAGTATTATTAACTAAATGTAGCAAATTACATGATATATTTCTCACAGAATCATATAAAAGGTTTTTTTTTAAATTATCTTATATATATTGTTGACTAAGATTATAATATTTAGATTTTTTATTTGAATTTTTCTTTTGAACCACTAAATTAATCTCTAAATATGTTAATTATTATTTTTTTTTTGCTATTAATATTTCTCTCTCTCATATATATTTATAAATATATCATGATAGTTTATAGTATAATGACTTTTGAGAAAAAATAAATCTAAATTACTTTTTTAATTAAAAAATAAAACAGAACTAAAAGTCTTTTGTCTAACCCCTAAAGCATTTTTTTTTCTTTTATTGAGTAGAACTGTTAATTTAAAAAGAATTAATTAGTTGCCTGTTCAATTTCTTGTTTCCTACTCCTATCTCTTTATCCTTTTTCTCATTTTTCTTTTATTTCTTTAGTGGTTGGATTTTTGTGTCTTGGCGAAAGAATTTCCAATTTCGAGTCAAATAGAAGATTTAGGTGGGTTGTTTATTAATTTATAATATTTTTTTTATAACTAAAATGATATTTGTTTGACAACTATGAAACGAATGTTTTTGTTTAGTCTGTGTTCAACAATTCATCTTAGACTCTAACGTTTGTAAATTTCTTTAATTTTTTTTTATTTTTCTCTAAAAATAAATGAAAACAAAACGCGAATTACATTTACTTTTCTCTTACAAGTTCAAATTGGACCATACCTGCAGCTTTGAGAAAATTTAATCACGCAAAAGGAGATACTAATGAAAAAATGCTTGCCCAATAGCCAATGGTCCCAAAAATTTAATTCTGGCAATTTGAGTATCGTCAAGAAGGAAGACCACAGGTCCATCCTGATAACGAGGAGTTTGTAAACTTGATCCTAAATTAGGAACTAGTAGTATTGAATCTTGTTCAATAATTTTCACTAATTTTTAAAATAAAATTTCGATTGAACACATCTCTCTGAGTACCATATACTAATACGGTATATGGTTTTAATATAATAAATGATTATATAATATATATATATACTCGTATATTGCATTTTATTTTCTATTAATATAAGACAAGAATCTTATGTCGATTTTGTTTGGCATGTTTTTTTTAATAAAACCCTAATATTAAAAGAATCTTGGGTGGTAAAGTCGCAGGAGAAACTTGAATATGGGATGGGGGTTTATTTGTTAAACCTGTCAAGTGTTAAAACGACATTTTGTCTCGCCCTTTCGGCACGAGATTAAAGCGAAAAGCGTTGTCATCAATCGAAGTTGGCCAACTCGATAACCCTCCTTCAGAGGCGGGCTGCCTATAGGGCTGTCAACGGAGACAGGCAACGAGCGAACGCCCTTCTCGCCAGGCAAATGGAAATCACGACTCCAACTCTCAACCCCTTGATCCCTTGGGACACCAACTTCTTTCGTTTACAATAGAACTTAATGAAACCAATCAAACTGGGATTCAATAACAAATTCAATTTTGAATTATTAGAAATTAGTTCTTATAACAAGTATTATTTTTTTTCAATGAATAATACATATCTATTTAAAAAAAAAGTTGAAGAGAGAGTTTAATTAATATAAACAAACCAATATGAAAAGGATATTTTGAGAAAAAATCAAATTTTAAAATTTATAAGATATCAGAAGATTAAATTATATAGAATTAACATGATTGTATGTTTGGTTGCAGACAACCAGGAACCAATGGTTTTTTATATACATATAAAATCACAATAATAAGAAATAACTTTATATTCATATGTTTTTTTGAAAATAAAAAAAAAAGGATAAAGATAACTAGAAATAAAAATAAATTGCAAAATAATATTCTCTTTATGATATATGATAGAAATATCGTAATTATTAATAAATAATACAAATACGAATATTAAATGATAAATGATAAAAATCCAAATCGGTATGATGAAATTGTTACAAAATCATTTATCATATGTATATTGTATGAATAGATAATAATTTTTAATTAATAATAAATATTTATTATATTTGAATTTTCAATTACATTAATAATTATTGTTTATTAGAATGAGAAACAATCATAAATCACTGAAAAAAATTAATAGTATTATGATGAGTGTGTGGTAATAGAACAAATTGAAATCATAATCTGATTTATATTGTTTTCAAATAATATTATCCAAATAGAACAATAATAGAGTAGTTTTTATTGAGGTTCACTTTAATTATTAATTTAATTTCTAATCATAGATTGAAAATAGATTAAAAAAAATATTTCGATATCTTTAAATGTTATTATAGATATGACTAATTATTTATCATTGTATATAATTATAATCATCGATCTCGATCTATTGTTTCTAATATATTTTTAATTCAGCTTTAGAAAACTACTACTACTACTCTTCTATCCGCTAACGTTTGCATACGAATAGAGATAAATGGTAAAACAATCATTATAAATTATAGAGGTATGGTATTGTCTATATTTTAATATAGATTATGTCTTAAATCAAATATCACTACTATAAATTAACCCCATAGGCGCCACTGGGTGAGAGGCTAGCGTCGCTGTCTCACATTCACGTGGTCTCGGGTTCAAGTCCCGGGCCTGGCAAGGGAATTTCTCTAGCTAGGGTCTATGGGCCGGAGTCAACCCAGCCTCCGGGATCAATATTGGGAAGCTACTTGATAAGAAGTAGCGCCTCCGATCAAGAAAATTAAGGTAATGGTTGATAGGACTCGTTCTACTGATCATAGGACACCTCATCATTATTATAACGGACTTGATAGACTTTGTCCTACAAAAGTACAAAAGTCTGAGGATTTTTTTTTATAAATTAACCCCATATTTAGTTAATCTATATTCGAAGTTTCAGTGCGATACATGTAATTTTGTATGAACTTGTAGTGCATCTTGAATTTACTTTATATTTACTAATATAAGTCAGAAACTAATCGTTAGTCCTCTGTTTAAGTACCAAGAAGAAGACCAACTTGTCAACTTTGATAGTTTGTAATAACTACATACAATAATTTCACGAATCGAACTAAAACTTTGGATGTTGGTAAACTAAACATGGAGATTAATATTTAGCAATAACATTTGATTCCTGTCAAACTCGATGTTTCGTATGCTAGCTAAACTTAAAAGACTTCGACCCTCTTTAAAGAGGCATTAGAAAGTGTAAGGCATTTAGAGCTGATTGCTAAACTTCTTAAAATGCCGCCCATTGTCACTTAATTGCTGAATTTCACCGAGACCGCACGTTTCTTGATCGAATTAAAACTTCATTTTCAGAATAATATCCAATAAATGCACTCACAAAAACAAATTGGATTGGATATATTATAAAAATGCTTTAATTTATTATTATTATTATTATTATATAAAATGTGTATTAATTATAAAAATGAAATCAAAAAAAGAAAAAGATAATATCTATACTTAGTGTGTTTATTATATACAATTAAAAAAAAAGTATAGAATTTTGAAATTAATTATATTAAATTTAATTTTCAAATTTATATATATGCTATATATATATATATATATATATATCATAGAATTTTTTAAAGATATAGATTTTCCTAAAATCGCGGGTGCTTAAAGAAAGACCCAGGATAAAATGTGTCTATAATATAAAAAAATGTTTCTATTATTAAGGTTAAATTTCATCTTTGCTCTTGAAGATTGTTTAATTTATTATATTAGATTGATTTTATAAAAAACATCACGATTCTATCATTGGAAAACTCACTGAAATTTATTCAAAACTTTTTTATTTATATTTCATTTTTTTTTTTTTTGCGAATGTTTAAAACGTTGGTTATCAAGATACAAGAGATTAGTAATCATTTAGATGACTCCACAGATTTTTTACATCAAAATAAAACAGACTAAAAAAAAAAAAGAAAGCTGCAGAGGTCGGAAATTGATTGACATGTTTTTACATGAAACTCATATATAACTTGCAGTTTTGTAATGTAATTTTTAAATGCTGATTGTGCATATTTTTCCCCACCATAAGGGAGTAGAAATCAACCCTCCCCACAGCATTGTGCACTCATCTTTCTCTCTCTCTTTGGTTAATTTTTCTACAGAAGCAACTTTGAAAAATTTCTAAGTATTTTTTGTGATTAATGTTCATCTATAAGAAGATTTATGATTGCAATCTATGATTAACTATTGATTTTAATATTAAATTTCTTTTAGTTTACGTCAATCAATGTTAAGGAAGTCCTCCTCGTTTAGGGGCATGTAGAATGAGGGATTAAAAAAAAAAAAAAAAGTTTAGATATCGTGTTTTTTTTTTCTTTTCACGAAAATGATCCCCACTTGATTTATTTAAAAAAATATAGCAAAAGTTTTAGTAATTAAGAAATAATACCAAAAATACTTCTGTATTAATATTATTCGAGATTTCTTTGAATTTAATTATTTATGAAAATATGCTAATTTTCTTTAAAATTTAATGGATAAGTTACAAAACGCTAAAGTTTAGCTATTGTTTTAAGAAATGATACTTTTACAAAATATAAGTTTAAACTTGTGAATGTAACTTCAGGTTTCGAACAAGCCAAACTAGCAAATGATGCTTTCCAAGATCTGAATTGCAAGAGAATATTCACTTCTTTACAGTGGGAGGCAAAGTTTGTGGAGAAGGAGAGAGAAGAGTCTAGAGAATGTAAACTATTGGGCAGGTCTGTACTAAAAGGGACAAATTTTCCAAGTATCGATGTATAATCAGGCAATAATCCAACTACAAGAGAAATCTGGTCCGAAATAAATCTAAATTTAATAGAATATGGTAACAAATTCTCTATTTTATCTTATCACAGACACGGGAGAAATAACACAATAAATTATTAAAATTTATTCGTTGGAAAATTTTTTAATATAATATATAAAATAAAAATGAGCTGTAGCCAGGCACAGAACAGACGGAAGATTTGAAATAAATTAATTTCCAAACTACATAGAAAGTATAAAAAAAAAAAATATTTTTAAAACTTGAATTAAAATGACTAAATTATATTATCTTGGTTTTTATTTTTAGTTTAATTCTTAATTATTAATTACTACTATAATTTAAGTGAAAATTTTCCGACAATGAATATAAAATTAATACTTTGTAAACTACCGCTTCCGATTTCCAGATTTTCACCAAAAGTTGATGAATTCATGCTAATTGATGCATTAAGTAAATATACAAAATTTTATCAAAATTCAAGCTATACACGTCTATGCGAACACACAATGGACAGACGGAAGGACGGATTTGTTTCCTTTATTTGTTTTATTTCATCTTTAAATATTTTTATGGTATTCCTAATTGAAAAAATTAATTATTTAACAAAAGTTTAATTTCTATTGGTTGTTTCACTAGTCTTTATGTATAGTCGGTGGTATAATTATCTATATTTTATATTAATATTAATATATAATAATATAATTTTGGGAGAGGATAGGGATTGGAATTGGAGGGTTGTGGCTCAGAATAGGGATACTTGGAGAAGTGTCGTTGCTGCGGCCAAGAACTTTCGAGTTCCGTAGAGCCAGTGAGATTGATTGAATGATTGATAATAATATAATTGTTTCATATCCGTAAGAATTGTCATTATACATGTATATTAATTCATTTAGTACAATCATAAATTTAATTTTGACTTTTTCAATTTTTCTGATTGTTAAATTTTAAATTTATTAACTATAAAACATTTTGTTTTAACTAATTTTTCTAAATTTTCACTTTAAAGATAAACATTAAAATAAACAAGAGAAAAAATACACAATAATATTAAATAATTTTATTTGAAATTGTCAAAAGTTTTTGTGGAGCTCTTCTTAATGATGATCTGTTTTAGATAAATATACGTTTGTAAGGGGATTCTTGGTATACTATGGACATTAGTTACCCGAGGCAATCTCCAATTACTCTCGATGTCATGGCTTGTTAAATGACGACTAAAACATGTAATGAAAGATTCCACTAAGGACATTCTTGTTTAATGTCCAACTTGTGCAATCGATCACTTTGCATAGCTCTCTTCGAGTTTAGATGAATAATATAAATCAAAAAGTCATTACTTGAATTAAGACTAATAGAAGAAAGTAGAAGGATATTAAATAAAGCTAATAATTCAATAATAATATTAATAATATATATTATGTCATTATTTTAATATAAAACTCTAAAAAACACTTTAAAAACTATGTTACTAATGTATAATACAGTGATTCTCAACTTTTTTTTTACCGCGGCACACTTTTAAAGGTTTAAAAATTTGGCTGCTCCCAAAGAAAAAGATAAGTGTAAAAGTTTACTGAAAAGTTTATTGAAAGAAAGTGGTCCCAAAAATGGTTTAGCTTTTTTTTTAGAACCATATTGGGAAAATTTAGAAAAAAAGTCGGAATTTTTACGAACCTAGTCCTAAAAAACGTTTTAACTTTTTTTTAGAACCAAATTGAAAAAAATTTAGAAAAAAAGTAAGAAATGTTTAAGAGCTTCAATATCACGGCACACTAAAGTGTCGCGGTACAGTGGTTGAGAATCACTGGTATAATATATAGAAAGAAAATTAGTTAGTTAACTCGCGTATAACAATCTAAATAAATTAAATAAATAAATTATTTTAGATTTGAAATAATTAATTATGATTATTGATTAATAATATTTTTACCAACCGACGATAGTAAGGGAGGTATTGTTTTCACACCAAATTTCACATGTAGAGATTTTTACATATCTCCACGAATCAAGCATTTTCTTAACAGAAAAAAGTATTTTTAGCATGATGTCTGTCCGTCCGTCCGTATAGATTTGTACAGCTTGAACGGTTCAACAGATTTTGATGAAATTTGGTATATTTACTTAATGCATCAGTATGATGGATTGATCAACTTTTGGTGCAAATCCCGAAACCGGAAGTGATAGAATTAGCGATCGACGTTAGGAAGGGAAGGGATATTTTCGCACCAAATTTCACATAAGGAGATTTTTTACATATCACCACGAATCATGATGCACTTCGTATTGGTTTTATCCTCGAGAAAAATCTTTTTATTAGTTTTTTTCTTAATTTAAAATTATATGACGTCATCCAGCCATTCATGACGTCACATCCTGTTTTTACATATATATTCTAAATAAAATAAAATTAAAAATATTTATGTTATATCCATATCTGTTTTTATTACATTAATAGATATATTTAAAATTATTTGAAATTGTTTCTGTAGCTGAAAATTAATTTACTTCATCGTCGGTTCGGACCTGGCCACAGGTCAACTTATTTTTTTAAGAACCAAATTGAAAAAATTAGAAAAAACTGGACTAGATTTATGAATTAATTTGCATATATAAAAAATTATTTTGGAAATAGTTCCTCCAACTGAAAAATATACTGGAACCAAAGAAGGTTGAGATATATAAAATGTTAATTGGGTATGTAACTAATGTATTACTTACTAAATTTTTTTTTAGAATTAAAATAGAAATTCATACTAGAAAAGAATTGTTTAACGTAATTTGCTAAGATCACAGCAAAAAAAAAATGAATAACTCATCGATATCTTCGAAATGACAAGTAGACTTACTATACCGTATCCCAACCAAGATAAGAACAATTCTTACCATTTACCCACTTTTTTATGAAATATATTTACATTAAATCAAAATTATATCACATTCGGTAAACAATTTTAAATTTAAATTGAACCATTTACATTAATACGCCACCTCCTTGGTTTTTTTTTCAAAATATGATAATTTCATTAATGAACTTCTTACTGATATATTTATAATTTTTTTTTTTAATTTTCATTAAGATTTGAATAAAATTAAGCTAATTGATTTAATAGAATTAATAGAATTAAACTTATTGATTCGATTTAAGATGTATTCTAAAACACCACTAATTTTAAAAATTAATATTTGTTTATTTTATTTTATTTTAATATGTATTTTATTTGAAATAATTTGCAGTAGAGCGCTCACCTCTGCACTCCCCGCTCGCCCCTCTCCTGCCCCTCCAACACCTGGCCTGACCTCCTCTTGCCGGCCGGCCGACTAGAACTCATTCGTTCCCCTTCCATGGTGAGTGTAAGACGCTGGACGGCCTCTCCACTGAAATCATCCCTTAATCATCCCTTAATCAAGAATTAATTGTAATTTTATTATTTATTTTTATTAATTAAAAGGAAGATTAGTGAACTTTAAAAAAAAAATATTTCAATAAAAATTAAATTTTATAAAGTGCATTTTTATAATTTTTTATTCATATACCCAAATAAATTTATAAATTTTTCATTCAAATCTTTGAAAAGAATTAATCTTAAATATTCTATCAGATCTCATTAATTAAATTTTATTAAAAGTTAAATTAAAATTATTTAAATATTAAAAAATCATATACAAAATTTTATTTTTCTTTAAATATATTTATTGAAATATTTTTTAAATTTCAATATATATATTAATCGTATTAAAACTTATTTATTTAAAAAATATGAAGATGTGCTGATTATTTTCAAACTTCATATAATATAATTATAAATCAAAAAAATATAAATTTCTTATATTCATATAGGAATATATAATTTTAAATATTCTATATATTCTTTCTAATCTCATTATCGCTCACACCGTTCCGTTCAAATCTCATATGAATATTGTTTTGTCAATTTCATATGATTATAACACTTTTGAAAAATGAATAATATTTCTATTACCTATATATCAATTAAACAGAATAAAATCTTCGTGAAATTAATAATATAATCATAATTAGTTTTCTGATGTTTTCTAAGATATTTTTATTATATGTCTATTAAATTCGTATTATAACATTATAATCATGGTTCTATATAGGATGTAAAATAATTTTAGTATTTTAATATTACAGAAATAAGATAATATTTTTAAAAATCTATACACTTTTTTAATCCTATTAATATTATTTATTTAATCTTATTATTTCCTGTATATAATATAAATATCTAATCTTAATTATTTTTTTCTTTATCGAGGCGAGAGTGATGGTCATCAATTCAAGTCTACGAGCTGTTCTTCGAGTTTAATCTGCGAAAAATATCAACCCTTTATTAACTCCGAGGTCAGTATTTATTATTAATTTTATTTTTAATTCAATTTAAATTTATTGATTATAAACTAATAAGTTATTTTTCTTCTTCTATTTCATGTTTCAATCTTCGTTCCTGCTACTGAATGTTGATTTGAATTCTTGATTATCTTCTCCATCCTTCATGACGATGCAATGATTGAAATACAGCTCTCCAAATGTAAGTAATAATCGTTATTTATTTAGCATGGCGCACTTTAAAATAGAAAATGTAAATATAATATTTAAAGTAAAGTTTAATATAATATAAAAAGTAGAATTAAATTACAATGATTTTTTGCTTTTGATAATATTCATTAGGAGATTATAGAGAAATCTATTAAATTATATGACAGAATTTAGTGAGATTAGGGAATTTCAGAGTACATCTTTCAAGAAGAAGCATTGATAAAGGAGGCAGAAGAGACAAAGGTATTTTTAGAATTAGTAGGTTTCGATGCGTTATACTGGGAGGGTGCCTATTTTTAATACACTTTACTTAACTCACACTGTCCGGTAGTTTGTCCGCGGCATTTTATAATCGATATTTCAACAACTTCCCGTCATTCAATCAACTTGAAATTTTGCATACACGCTTGCTCCTGCTAATAATACACGAATCAATTGAAAAATCCACTGAATTATTTATCTATTAGTGGTAATTAATTAACTAAACTTTCATATGCGGTTGTCTTATATATATATATATGTAAATAAACATACACATACATATTATATATATATATATATATATGTATGTAAATAAATTATATAAATAATAATAATAATATATATATATATAAAAAATGAAAACCGAAACCGCAGCACAACGTAAAAGACGATTGGAGAAGAAAAGACAGAAGCGTGAGTCCCGCGTAAAAGCAACTGAAACACCACAACAGCGTGAGTTACGATTGAAACAACAACTACAACGAAAATCTCAAATTAGAGCAGCTGAAACACTACAACAACGTGAGTTTCGATTGGAACAACAACGACAATCTCAAATTAGAGCAGCTGAAACATCACAACAGCGTGAGTTACGATTGGGACAAGAACGACAACGACGTGCCCAACTTCGAGAAAGATTGAATTCAGATGTGACAATATTCAATGCATCCATTAACACCTTCTGTGATAGCATTTGTCAAATATGTACCAAACGATGCTATCCGAAGCAAATCGCAACATATCGTCCAAGTAATCAAGCCCTCACATACCTGCCAAATGAATTGAAACAAAATCGAGTTCTCAAAGTTTGTTACAGATGTAGAAGTCACATTTCGAGTAATAAGAATATATCACCGCCTAAGGCTTTCTGGAATAATCTTTATCCAGGTGTGATTCCCGATGTTATTAGTAACCTTACTCAATCCGAATTGAGATTACTGGCAAGAGTTAATCCGTTCACCAAAGTCGTCAAATTCTCAGGTCTCTTTGGACAGTACGGTTTTCGTGGACAGGCAGTGCTCTTTGCTCAGGATATATTCGAAATAAGTGAAAAGCTACCAAAAATGTTGCCTAGATCTTCAAATGATGCAGCAATCGTTGTTGTCACTGAACATTTGGAAAATTTAGACATCATTCGAGAGTACACAATATCTCGTACCAGAATATATGATGCATTAAGATGGTTGATTGCTAATAACTCACTGTATCGTGATGTGCAAATTGACTACAATGCAGTAATGGATGAGAGTGACATAATTAGAGTAGTACAACCGGAACAGAAGAATCAAATGGATGAAAATAGCAGTGCTTATTTGCGCATTGGAGATGTATCAAGAATCGTACGGGCTTCGTGGCACCAAGGAGATGAGAGCATATTCACCTCTGGACACGCAGGAGTTCAATGTTGTGCAATTGTTCTTGCGAATTTAGTTAAAGCTACCATCTTTTCACCTAAGAAATGGAGTACTCTAACATTAGATCAAAATATGGTAGAAGGTGATGGGATATATGAAACCGTACGAATTCTATCAAATGAAAATCCCGATGCATATTTCATTGACTCAAATGGATAGCACTGGGACGAGGCCGTGCAACAATGAAGCACTAGCCGAAATGAATAGACTGGGTGAATGAATGTGATTTGGTGTTTGGTGTGCTTGGTTTTATCATACAGACGAAGAACATAACATTATTTAAAAAAAAAATTGGTATAGTGTTTTCGGATCGCACTCTAAAAGGTAATGTACACTCCTTTTTTTTTCTAAAAAAAGTCAAACTATTCTGTGGTTGCAAAAAAATGTTACACATGTTATTAATAAGAAATATTTAAAATAACGACTACATTTATTTACGTTCGACTAAAAAGTATAAAATAAATTTAATTAAAAAGAAATATTTTTAAAAAACACACTTTACTTAAAATTGCACTAAAAAGTAAAAAATAAAATCACTGTAAAGTGTGTGCGCTCAAATTATAATAACACCGTAAGACATTTGCTTCCACTGAAAAATCCACTGAATTATTTATCTGTTAGTGGTAATTAATTAACTAAACTTTCATATGCGGAATATGGAATAGTTCACTATTTCAATCATAGATGGCAATAGTAGTTTTAGAGGCGCTGAAGCCTGTTTTAAACTAAAAGTTTTTGCAACACATATTATATTTACAAATGTCAAAACATCTCTAATTAACCACGTAATATTTCTTCTTCTGGCCGATTAGAAGTTCCAGGAATCGGTTGTCTTCTATATATATATATACATATAAATAAATAAATAAACATACACATACATATTATATATATGTACCAATAGTGGAAAATATATATATACACCGTAAAACATTAGCTTCCATTTGGTGTTATTATAATTTGAGCGCACACACTTTACAGTGATTTTATTTTTTACTTTTTAGTGCAATTTTAAGTAAAGTGTGTTTTTTAAAAATATTTCTTTTTAATTAAATTTATTTGATATATATATATATATATATAGTTGTTAGGAATTTTCAGGTGGTTGCCTCCTACACATCCATGCATATTCTCATCATACTAATTCATAGTTTAGATTAGAATTAATAAATAAATAAAATGTGGGGGGATAAAACAAATGCCATGCTATATTTAAGGGATGGATTGCATGAATTACACTCCAGGTCTGAATTGTGCCATTTTGTATTACTGAGAGTGTATTTGAGGTGGATTCGATGAACGGGAATTCGGAAAGGTAATTCAGCACAGTTCCGAAATGGGATTAGCCTGAACAGGAACAAATTGTTGGTTACCTTTTGAGCGCAGGGCTTTTTCGATTAGCATGGGCCTTCCATGCCTATTGATGGAGGCTATGCACTCCCTTACTAGGTAGGTTTTATTTCAGGTTGCTCCGAATGTCGCGATTTCATTTCGAAATCCAAAAAATCAAAGGTACTCTCAGCTGATTCAAAGAGGCTACAGACCAAATGCCTTATTTTTTTTAATCTTTTTTTTTAAGGCAAACTTTCTTTATTATTACTTTTTCTAAATTTCGGAAGGCGAGGTTTGGAAGGGCTAATTTATGGGGAAAGGAGGAGGCCCTATTAAATATTCAATTGTTTTTTTTAAGTTAATTAATAATAAAAAAATAATTGAATATCGCGATTATTTTCTTTAACTTTTTATTTTCATTTTGAAATATTCAATTTCATAATTTAAACTTTGATATATTTTAAATATTTTACTATATAGGTAAAATTAAGTATTATTATAATTTCTCAATTTAAAATTAAAATGCAAACATCACAAAAAAATCATATATATTGTAAAAATATAACTCTTTTTCATTATTATTTCTTTTTAACTTACCAAATATAAAAATATTTTATTTTTTTTATTATAGAAATTATTTCATATGAATAAAAATATATTGTAATCGTATATATCTATACTCAATAATAATTTAATATTAATAAATTATCAAATTTTTTTCTTATTATTGAACTGATAAATCATATTTGGAAAGAAATAAAATAAAGTTAAGCTTATTTAAAAAATTAACTTAATGTATAATTTTTGTTAATTATAAACATGAGGTACAACTTTTTTTAAATAAATAAATAAAATTAGATCTCCTAAAAATTTTTTTAATTTTGATAGATCAAATATTCTTATTCTTTAGCTGACTTACAAATCCCATACGATCCCTGCAAAAATTCTCCGGGAGATAAAAATGTCTCGGTTTACATAAATAATATCATCCGTGAATAAACCCAATATTATTCAATTTTTACCGACCGACGATAGTAAGGGATGTATTGTTTTCACACCAAATTTCACATGTGGAGATTTTTACATATCTCCACGAATCATGCATTTTGTATTGGTTTTATCCTCGGGAAAAATCATCTTCATTAGTTTTTTCTTAATTTTAAATTATATGACGTCACCCAGCCCTTCATGACGTCACAGCCAGCTCCTACTTATATATTCTAAATAAAATAAAATTAAAAATATTTATGTTATATCCATATCTGTTTTTTATTACATTAATAGATATATTAAAATTATTTGAAATTGTTTCTGTAGCTGGAAATTAATTTACTTCAAACCGTCGGTCGGTTCGGTCCTGGCCACAGGTCACTTATTTAAATTCACTTTTATAGAAAGTAAATGGCGCCTATAGCAATCACTGATCTTGCCCCTCTCTAAAATATGGATTGGGAATAAAATATTTCATTTTGTATTTTTCCATTTCTCTTAATGCCTCTCTTATGCCTACGTAGTTTTTTAATACTTATATTTATATCTATTAATACTTATATTTATATCTATATAAATATTTTTACGTTAGGTGCTTTCCCCTCTCCCCCACCCCCTTTATTCAGTTGGCGACCATGGCACGTGCGATGCTTGCCATACCATAGTTACTCCAGTTCATTCACTACATCGATACATCATCGTAAAAAAGCCAGAAATGGATTCCTATAACCATAAATAGAAAATAAATCCACAAATAATAATTTTAATTCGTTGTTGAATCTTGATTCATAATATATTATAGTTTGTGGAGAGTAATAAAAAGGTTTATATTATATTTTTAGAATATTAATAATAATTTTATTAATTTTTACCGACCGACGATAGTAAGGGAGGTATTGTTTTCACACAAAATTTCACATGTGGAGATTTTTACATATCTCCACGAATCATGCATTTTCTTAACAGAAAAAAGTCTCTGTCCGTCCGTCCGTATAGATGTGTACAGCCTGAACGGCTCAACGGATTTTGATGAAATTTGGTATATTTACTTACTGCATCAGTGGGATGAATTGATCAACTTTTGGTGCAATTCCGGAAACCGGAAGTGGTAGTATTAGCGATCGACGATAGGAAGGGAAGGGTTATTTTCGCACCAAATTTCACATAAGGAGATTTTTTACATATCACCACGAATCATGCACTTTGTATTGGTTTTATTCTCGATAAAAATCATTTTTATTAGTTTTTTTCTTAATTTAAAATTATATGACGTATCCAGCCATTCATGACGTCACAGCCTGGTCACATATATATTATAAATAAAATAAAATTAAAAATATTTATGTTATATCCATATCTGTTTTTTATTACATTAATAGATATATTAAAATTATTTGAAATTGTTTCTGTAGCTGGAAATTAATTTATTTCAAACCGGCGGTCGATTCGGACCTGGCCACAGGTCAACTTATTAGATTGACTTTTCAATAATCTTGAGATGAATGTTGATCATATAAACGAAGAAAGTACAAACCAAATGGTATAATACACCTATTATTAATGATTTAATAATAAATACAACAAATTGAGTATTTTATTTTCGAAGAGAAGAGCATCTTTTTATATATATATATTAAATCAGTGTTGTATAATCATGGAAAGCGTAAGTAAGTAAGTGTAAATTTTTTCTTTATATATATAGAAATATCTATATATATATTTCTATTGATTTTAGTTATAATAAAATTAAATTATATTAATCTAATTAAAATTAATTAGAAATAATCTGTTTTATTTATAATATTAATATGGTGACGAGAAATTGGGATTGATTTTTTAAAGCTATCAAGTATTGTTGAGAATAAAAGTATAAATTTTTCTCTTTCAAATTACTTACTTAATTAATTAATATTTATGTTTATTTCATGTAAAGCAACCATTCTCCTACATCTTCTTTGGATTTTAATCTTATCAATATGTAAGTATTAAGCGCATTCCATTTGTCTTTTCATATAAATGATATTTGATAAATTCCTAAATTGCTGCATACACCAATAAAAAATATTTTCAATAAGTATTATTTTTAATATAAAGGAGGAGAGAGAGAGAGAGGGGGGGGGGGAGAAATTGGATAGAGATAGCTCAGTATAGGAATGGATGGAGGATTGTGGTTGCTGAGACAAGTACTTCGATTTCCATAGAGCCACAAAGATAAATATATTATTTTTAAGTGATATTCAATAAACCATCAAATTATATTCAATCAAACTATCAATGTGAAGGCCTACAAATTTATCCTCTAATTTCATAAAAAAAATAATATAAGTATTCTTGAGATATATTACAGGTTAAAGTTCTCTTGTTTGTTTTCATTTATAAAACAAAAACAGTTGAAATTTAAAATAAGAATTAAGAGTTTCAATTACAAAATTATTTTTTTTTTATAGAAAAAATTTTAAAATGTTCATTGATATTTTTTTCCATTGAATACTTTAAATCATTTGTATAACGTCACATTAAAAAATGGTTACTTAATTGATATATCAATTCTTGATATGTAAATCAACAGAAAATAACAACATTAATTTTGTATTTATTTGTATTATTTGTATATCACCGCCAATGTTAAAAGGAAAAGTCGTCTTCAGAGGTCACTAACTATTAATTTTTAAATAGACTAGCGCGAAATAGAAATCATTTAGAAAGATTTTAATGATGATCCGATTAAAATGATACTAAAATAATATAATAAATTCAAATAACAATTCATAATTTTAATTTGATGAATTTATTAAATACAATTCGGATTTTTATGTATTATGTTTTATAAATGCTAGAACAAAATTTCATGGATTATTTTTTTATAATATTTATTGAAAAGCTATTTAAAATTAATACATATTTAATATGGAACTTCCTTTTAACAAATGCATATTTTTATAAAATTTCTCACTTAATATATGATATAATATATATAGATTTATTTTAATTAAAATGTTTTTCTTAAAATATATTTTACATATAATAAAGTTTGGTTTAATATTATTTTTATACAATATATATTTTTATAAATGTTAAATAATATAAATATAATTATATATAATTATTATTATAATTAAAAAATAAAAACAACCCTTTAACAAGCCCAAAAGTCACTCAAATTGAAATTTATAAAATTGATATTTCTTATATATAGATAAATGATTTGTAAAATGGCATTTAAGATAATTTCTAATATAAAAGTGACTTAAAGCATGTTTCTCACTAAAATATAAATAGTATTGGCACTTATAACCGTTTTATTTTCTTATTTTAACACAAGGCACACATTGTTTTCTTAACTTTGGGAAACCACCTGAAACGAAATTATAAACATTTAATATTAAAGCATAACTAATACTAAAAAAATATATGATAGTAGATAAATAGATAACACTTACTGCAATAAGATGACCAGTTGTTCCTTTTTTAATTTCTGGTACATCCCCTGTCACAATATCGATTTGTCCTTTCTTTCCATTTGTTAAATTGTGATAAATTCTAAAAAAAAACAAATATATTTTTACATTAATATATATATAAAGTATATTTTTGTTGGATATTTTCCAAATGGTTTATTACAAATTTACATTTATATACAAAAAAATAATTTTTCTTTATCTAAAGTATAAAAAAGTAAAATATAATAATATTTATATTATATAAAATTTGATATTATTATATTTTATTTAATTCAATTACAACAAAATCCTATGTTATCATATATTATATTGATATAATAAAAAAAATTTAAAATTTTAAATTTTTTTCTTATCTCATTTGGAGTAACTAATATATCAATGTTATTCTTGCCTATTCATAATAAAAGAATGAGATTTATTTAAAATTTACTTAATTAATTACTTACGTTTCACTTCCTTGAACTTTACATAATTCAGGTTTTTTAATTGTATTAATTATATAAGTAACCGCCTCAATTACGGGAGTAACCTTTAGTATTAAATCCCCCTGAAAATTAAAATGAATTTAAAATTTTTCTAAAAAAAAAATATACCAGATTTATATTTATATTTTTGTTACTTTATCTTTCTTTTGTTCCGGTGGGATACGAAGTACCATTAAATCATCATTGGATGAAGTAACGCAAATCTCTTGGATCATTGAATGTGGAAGGCAGTGTTTTTGTTTAAAGGTTTTTCCGTCGAGCACATAGATAGATTTTGTACTTACAAGAAGAGCTCGGACTCGAGGTTTATAACCGTGACGGTCGTATTTCGTTACCGAAATTGCATACTATTGTATAAAACAATGCTCAGTTAATTTTTATTTATCATATAAATTTCATTCAAGCTAAAGAAATTATTCTTACCACAATTTTTTCATCTGGCTGAAGTGTGCGCACGAAATTATCACGGAGTGGTTTTTGCTCTGCACTCAGTCTATCATTAATAAAATGAGGTCCAATACTTGCTGGATAACTTAGTTTTTTACCTTAAAACGATTAAAATTAAATTCTGTTTAATTTCAAAGAATAAAAACATTATTTTGATTATTGAAACGATTAAATATCTTTCTAAGTGAAATAAGCTGGAGTGTCTCCACTCGACTATCTCGCAAATTTGAATTGGATGAATTAACATAGATTATATTTAATTTAAATTGAATTAATTATATATTATAATTTAAAATTAATAAATAATATTTATTAAATCAGCGCATGTTTGGTTCTTTGTTGATGGCACCACGTCACCTGTTGGTGAGTGAGATTTGCAGTGTTAAAAAATTAATTCTGGTACTTTCAGCTAGTCAATCAAGCTGAAATTCTATATATAGCAGTTTTATACAATTTTTAATCATGAAAAAAACTATCAAACATATAACTTTATTTTTACGGTCACTTTAAAGGAAAAAAAATCAAAACGTTGTAGGTAATGACCCTCTTCCAGTTGAGCTACATTTCTCAAAAGTTGATAGAAAACTACGAATTTTGAATAATGCCCCTATACTAAATTTCATGATTCTAGCTCAAACCGTTTTTTCGTAATCTTGTCTACATACAAAATATATCGAAAATTTCTCTGGCGAGATAGTAAAAAAGTTTAAATTTGGATTAGCAATAATGAAGGGAAGAGTAATCATCGAAAAATTATCAAAATTAAAAATGAAATTTAATAGATACAAAAACAGCCATTCAACAGTGTTTTCCAATGGGAACAATAACTTAATTGCCCTCGCGTAAAGTTTTATGAAATACTTACAAATATATATAATTGAAAAAATAGAATTAATTTAGTAATTCATTAATTACCTTTAAAAATGGACTCCGCTAATACTTTCATTTCAAATTGGCGTTTCATTTCAGGACTAAGAGCTTTTCTATATTTATGAGCTAACCATCTTCGGTGACTGATTCTAATATTAAGTGTTGCCTTTAAACAAAATTAATATTTTATTTTAATCATCAAGTTAAATAATATGGAAATATTTTATTTTATATTTTTATAAATATTAATTTGTGTTATTATCTTCATCAAGGTAAAAGAATTAATTTTTGATTATGATAATAGATAGGAGATATAAAAATTGAATTAAATAAATCAATGAATTTATTTGTTAAATAATAAAATACTTTTATAGAGACAGTTTTATGAATATAAATTAGATAATTATTTAAATTATATTCTCTTATATAATTCTAGTTTCTCGGGGGGAGGGGGGAGGGGGGTTGTAAAAATTTGTTTAATTTTAATTTACGAGATGTAAACAAAAATTTAAGGAATTTTTTAAATTTAAGAAATTATTATTTGTTATAAATTATTTATTGTTTAATTTTCAAAAAGGATTAGTATTGATCTTTTTATATAAGTATATATACTCGTATATATATATATTATTTTTTTTCTTACTTCTTTACAAACATGAGGACATCGTTTTCGGAACAATTCACTTCCCCAAGGATTTTCTGTTAATTTAGTTGGTAAATGTTTACTCAACCATAACAGATAATGGCGTTTAGCGAGTTGGATAAATTTTCGATTGAGATCAGATGTTGGGCCATTTCTTGTAATAAATCCTTCAATGAAATTTCTTATTGTGATCACAGCTTGTTTGCGACGTATTACTTGCCGTTTTGCTAAAAACATTCGAACATCCTTCTGAATAACAACAATTGCCTCTTTCATTTTCAGATAACGTAATCGCTGCTGTCGGCCTTTCCATAATTTTTGTATAATTGTAGCGATATCATGTTTTTTTCTTTGGAAATCATCTTCAATGGTAAATAATGTTTTCGGGAAACGTATGAATATTTTTGTTCTGGAAATAATTTAAATATAAATTTATAAATCTATTAATATAAAAAAATATTTAAAAATACTTATACGTATTTTAAGGTTTAATTAGTTCCATCTCATCTATTAATATTTTTTAATAATTTTTATAATAGACTAAGAAAGGGCATGGCAGGGGTCCTTAAAAAAACTATTTAAATAATTTAAATAAATTATTCAATTATACAACCTTATAAAAAATAAATAAAAATGAAAAAGTAGATATACTACATAGGCTGAAAAGTTCCGGAATTTTTAAATAGGTGACGCCACTACAAAATGAACATGACTCATTTTGAGAGGCTCATCTGTCACTAGTTTATGTATGACATTTTGTCCATTCGTTTACAAGCTACAGTCGTTTGAGTGACGCTACTTTCGCCTTCATAAGAAAATGGAAAAACAGGAATATCGCGTCTTAATTAAACATTGTTCTCGAAGGAGAAGATGAGGGATAACACATTCCTGCAACCACTGCAATGATCGTTTACAAGTTTTTTCTCATTAGGAAACAGTGTTTAATCAAGACGGGATATTCCTGTTTTTCCATTTTTCTTATGAAGGCGAAACGACTGTAGCTTGTAAACGAATGGACGAAATGTCATGCATAAACTAGTGACAGATGAGCCTCTCGAAATGAGTCATGTTCATTTTCTAGTGGTGTCACAAAATCCCGGGACTTTTAAGCCCATGTAGTACTATATATATAATTGTAAAATTATTATAAGAATTATCAACTCCATCTCCTTCCCCTTTTCAAGATTTAATTAGTTTATTTAATGAATTTTAATAATATAAATATAGATTTTAAATCAAATCTTAATTCAATTTTTTTTAAAAATAAAATTAATTATTAATTTGAATTGACTTACTCTCCCATTTTATAATCATCATCTGTATATTTCATATGCATCATGAGTTGTCTCACTCCCTCCTTGGCTGGACCTTTATAATTTGGCCAGGTGACTGGAGAGAGAGATTTATATCTTTTCAAAAACATTTCATAAAGACGTCGATAAGCAAAGCCAGCTCTTCTTACACGAAGATTTTCCATTAATCCAAGATATTTTACTTGATGCCTTACAATATTCTCATCAAATTGACCTTTTAAAAGAAAAAAAAAAAGTTTAATTAATAACATTTATAATAAGTGTATGTATGTTTTAATTATGTTTTTTTTTTGTTTGTACCAGATGCTTGCACGTCGTTAGGTTTAATACAACGAATATAGGAGGGTTGTTTTCCCATTAAAGTTTGCATTAGGCCTGCCAAGCTGTTTTTAAATTGAGTAATGGCAGTTTCTGGCCTTTTCTTAATTACAATTTCACTTCTTGGAAAAACGCACTGTAAGAAAAATTTGTGTTTTTGAATTTAATTTTCGAATGTAACTTTTGAAATGAAGATCAATTCTCAATATAAATATCTATTTTCAATATAAATAATTTTTTGAATTTTTTTTGAATTCAATTTACCTGAGTGATTGGATTGATTGTTTCGGACATTATTTCTCTTAAATCTCGGAAGAGTAGATCATTATTCTTATCCAGGAAACCTTTAACATTATATATCACTTCACCAGCGTAGTGTTTCAATTGAAACTCCTAGAAAAGAAACTTATACATCAGTTTTATTAAAAAAAAAAGAAAAAATGAAATTAAATATTTACGTACATCTCGACCCATAATTTTTTGAATTTTGAGATCAGCTTTCATATGGCTTACATAATGTTTGTGCTTGGTTAAAAATTCATTCATTTTATGTAAAAAACTTTGATCAGTAGGTTCTCCTGGACGAAGACATTCTTCATCCAAAAGTGATATAATACCTTTAAAATAAATTTAAATGTAACCATATTTATGGTAAAATAGAATAATAATATAAAATTAAAACTGACAATAATAATAATAATAATAATAATAAAAATAAGGAAAATAATAATCAAAATGAATAAAGTGGGTAAATAGTATTTTAAATTTAAATATAAATTTAGAAACTATGTTTTGAATTAATAATAAAATTAGTTTAAATTAAGTAAATTAAATAAATTAGTTCTTTTAATTTACATTTGAAAAGATGGAAAATTAAATTTATATAGGAGTGTCTATTTATAATATAAAATGAAAAATAATAATACTTATTAAGAAAATAATTAAGACAGACAAATTCAAAAGTTGGAAAGGATAAAGTAAAAAATTTTGTATTGAAAGTTACTATTTCTTAAAATAATATATAATCTAATAATTATTTTAATAAAATCAATTCTTTCGGAAATATCCACCTACGATATGACTTTTATGACTGTTTACATAGTTTTGCTGTAATTTATTATTTATTACATTATTATGATTGAGAATGATTATTATTAAGATTGAGAAAATTATGATAATGAATTTCATTTACCTCTATGCTTTTCCTCAATTAAATCACAAATGACTTTGTTATCAAAATATTCAACTGGAACCCATTCAATACCCTCTTTCAGATATTCATCCTGTTCCGATTTCAATGTTAATTCAATAAATAATTGTTGTAATTTCTCGTTGCAGTAATTTATACAGAATTGTTCAAAACTAAAAATTAAAAAATAAAAGAATAACTGAAAAGTACATTTCTAATTGAATTATATAAATATAATAAAAATAGTGTCATATAACATACATTCATTTACATTTAAGAATATTTATTTAATTTTTTTTAAATTTGTGAACTTGATTAGTATTATTGTAATAAATCGAATCAATAAAAAGTAATTGTTTCACAAATCTATTTCAATACTTATTTTGAATTTTTATTATATAAATAATAAATAAAATATATAAATGCTCATTATAATCAGTGATGTATTGGTAAAATAAGAAGTAAGGGAACGCATATTGGGAGCAAAAAAATGTCCTATTATCAGCAAACTATTTTTTTCCAAATAAGTTTTTATTTTTTCGTATTCTTACTATACAAAATATTTACAACATAAAAAAAGAAATTCTAACAGTAGATTTAAGTGGGAGTTGTCGGGATATGAAAAAGTACTAGAACGCGTTCCGGTTCTTAAAAAAGGTAAGGGAACGTCGTTCCCCCGCGTTCCCCTCCCAATACACCACTGATTACATTATATATTTATGGAAATTAGATAATAATTTTAATAGCTGACCTATTTTTTTGAAAAATTTCAAAGCCGTAAATATCCAAAATACCCATAACTTTGTTCTCAGTGGCACCCCCATAGTTGGCATTCAGGGTTCGATTCATTCGTTCTACTAGCCAGGTGAACATACGGTCATAAATTGCTTTGGCCAGGGCATCCCTTGCATAGATCGCCATTTCTCTATTTAAGGGAGAGGTGACTACATCTCCACGGGCATCAATTGTCCGATGGGTTAAGGCACGACCCAACTTCTTCTGATCACAACCCAACAACTAAAATAAAAAATAATTAAATCAAATTTGTTCATTAAAGAGATTAAAATTATTTTTAATAAACCAAACCACAAATCATTGTTATAAATCACCTCAGAAATGTAGTTAATACATTCTGGTTTAAGAATTTCTGCTTTTCCATCATTTTCCGTAAATCCAACATTTCCTAAATGGAGCACACTCGCTACAATGTTGAACATGGCTTGTTGTTCTTGGGCTGACATCTCCAGCGTTTTCATTGCATGGCGAATGGCTGAAAATTGTGCTCGATCATCCATTCCAGTCGATCCTTTATTCTAGAAGAAAATAAATATGATTATGATTAGTATTAGATTGTTTGTATTTTTTTATTTGTTTGAAGAAAAATTAGAATAATGTGAATAATGTAACAATATTATATATTAACACTCACCCCATTGGATAAATAAAAATAATTATCTAAATTTCTTTTAAGATGTAAATCATGAAGTAAGGAGTCATCAGCTCCTTCAATTAATTGATAAAATATATGAAAATTTCTCTCTCCTGATGCTTGATGAACAACACGAGATTTTTCTAAAAGATAATTTAAAATATTTCCACCAATTGGTACACCCTAAAATAATATAAGAAAAAAAAAACAAATAATTATGTATTAAATTTGTATCTTAATTTAACTATTCACTTAGAAAAGATATTATCATTTAAAATAACAAATTTAATTAATAAAAACTGAAAAAACTTCAATTTAAAATGAATGAACAACAAACCATTAATTTTTATCAATTCAATTGTCCAGAGATGAAATGATTTTATTTATAAAATAAATAAATAAAATAGTATTTTTTTAAAGGAGCGATTGCAGTGTATAGTGAACATGTAGTCAAACCGATTATAAACTTTTGCTATTTCCTTACGATCAAAAATCCATTTATGGCATTTTTATGATAGTATGGTATAGTATGCCTGGGTGTATGTGTATGTGGGTGCATCTTTACTGTTTATCGGATTGAGTTTAAATTTTGTAGGAAGGTAATAAATCTCCAAAGATGGTCGTTAGTTTGTTTTTTTATACAAAATCACATTTTTTATTCACTTGGCAATAATTCTACTAAATATTTAGAAAAATAATGTCTATAAGAATATTTAATTTTTATTTTAATTATTAATCTGTTTGTTTCATAAATTTATATTTTAAATTAAATCTTGAGAATCTCTTTTTTTTAAATTTTATTAATGTTTTTAATAAAACCCCTTTAAAGTATCAAATTATTAAAGCTTTGGTGGTTGTTTTTATTTATAACGGAATTTTGTAAATTAAACCACATATTGATATTTGTTATTATAAATTTATTAAAAAAATACAAACATATACACAACGTTTCGATTGCTACTTCTGCAACCGTATCGAAAAGTATCGAATTTTAAATATAAATGATTGAATAAATGAAATAATATTTGATGTATAATTTCTTATTTGAGCCGTTTCTTAAGAGTTTTATATTATTTTAAACTTATTAAATATATTAAAAAAAATAGTATAGTCTTTTTGGGGAAATTCGAATATCATATGATATCAATTGAGATGCAAAATCATTATTTATTTATTTAATTAAATTATTAAGTAAATATAGAATAAAATTTTCACATGAAAATGAATGATAAATCAAATTTTATTTATTGTAAAATTATAAATGCATGAATATATTTAATAACCGAGTCCTCTAGATTTTCCTCTTCTTCCAAAATTATAAAATAATAATTGTCATGAAAATTAATTAATTATGTCTTATGTTAAACTAATATCCAGAAATCGAAGAAATTTTCTTATGTAAATAGATATACATATGATAGAAAAGTTAATATTGATTTTAAATATATATATATATCTCGATTTTTAAAATAGAGAATATTTTTGAAAGTTAGATAAATAAGAAAATATTTGCATTATACTATTATGTACTTTAAAAAAAAAATACATACCCTAAAATCAAAAGTGATATCCATATATTTGCCAAATCGACTTGAATTGTTATTTCTATTGGTTTTTGCATTACCGAATGCTTCCAAGACAGGATTTGATTGAAGTAATTTGTCTTTGACATTTTCTACTGTACTTTTATTAGTAGTTGATGCAGCAATGAATTGTAAAACTTTTTTCGAAGCTTCCGTCTTTCCAGAACCGGATTCACCTACCAAGGAGTAACATGAGATTTTTGGATACATTTTTTTTTCTTTTTTTTTCAAAAAATACAAAAGACACAAGAAAAATCTACCTGATATAAGAATGCATTGTTCAATATGTTCCTCAATCAGAGATCGAAGGGAAGCGTCAGCAATTGCAAACCTAATCAAAATACAAAAAATGGAAATTAATAATTTATATTTTAAAAGAACCGAGAAGGAGGAGGGATTAAGATCAGATCCCCTTCATGGAGTAGAATATTACTGATCTCATGTATGAGATATCATTTAATATATTACATTTCAAACAATAATTAATAAAAAAAAGTAATATTTAATATAATAATTTAATCTTTAATTATATTTTATTAATCTAAACAATTATACCCAGTGGCGTCGGGCCGGGGGGGGGGGGCATATGCCCCTCCAAACATTGTGCAAAAAATAAATTTAAAGGTGATTAGTTTTGTAAAATAAATAATTTATTTTGTCAAAAATTTTTCCGGAGGAGACCTACGGACCCCCCCTCCCCCAGGATTAGATCACGCTACGCCACTGATTATACCTTATATAATATATATTATTAAAATATTATATTTGCCCGTCATTCTATATTCAAAATTCTTTTATACAATTTAGATTGTAATTTGATACAACAAAATGAAATAAACAAAAGAAAAAAATATTATAAAAATAAAACAATAAATTCAATGAATTCAAGAAATGTGGTTGGTATTCTACATATATTAATTGAATTCCTTTGCTTAAATCATTTTCTATATTTAATTAAATATTTAACCTTGATCAGAATAAATAATAAATTCAGAATTAATATATAAGTAATATTTGTTTAGTTTACAGTTTTATATATCTTAAATTAATTCATAATTATAGAAAATTTCATGTAAATGATAATAATCATCATCTATCTCTCTTAGGAAATTATAATCGAAATTGCAAGTTATACGAGAATCATTTAACAAGTACTTAGCCTCACCCATCATAAAAGAGCTTTGGAAGCGAGCGTGTCGATCAGTTGTACAAAATGGCCATGGCCAAATTGGTCGAATTGGGCTACGAATTGCTGCCTCATCCACCTTACTCTCTAGATTTGGCCCCTTGTGATTAATTTTTGTTTCCAAGCCTGATAAAGTCAGTCGCCGGCAATAAATTTGGGGCGAATTGTTCTTTTTCCATTTTTGTACAACTGATCGACACGCTCGCTTCCAAAGGCTGTCAAAACAAAACTAGTGAAGGAAATTGACTGAAACTTTGACAGAAGGCAGGTAAAAGAATGTACTACATGATGGTAAAACTCTTTTCTGATAGCAGCGCCATCGGACGGTGAGGCTAAGTACTTGTTGAATGACCCTCGTATATAATATATATATGTTATTAATAAAATTATAAAACATAAATTATTCCAAAATTTCTTTATTTGAATTTTTCTAAATAGGCCATTAATATTAATGTTAAAAAATTTAAAAGAAAAATATGAGTTTAGACTTTAGACAATCTCTCATTGTGATATTATAATTATTATAATAATTGAAATAAAGAAATAAATTAATTATATTTCAATGACATGATAACTAATATTTATTTAAAAAAAACATGAAAAACATTTAATTATAATATATAAATAGAGAATAATAATTAGAAGAGTTATTATTAAAATCAAATTAATTGATTGAAATATGAAATATTTAATTAAAACCATGAAAATGTGTTTTTTATCTAATAGTAATATAAAACCAGTTTGATAGAATTAAAATAAAATAATAAATATATAAAAAAATAAAATAAAATAAAATAAATTTTAAGGTAATATATAATAATGTAATACATTTTTTTTATATAATTAATGGATGGCTATTCTTTAACAAGAATTAATTTAAAATAAAATATATTTTTTATATTTAATATTATCAAAAATAACATTCTTTAAAAAGAAAACTGAATTTTCAATGGTTTTAAGAATATAAATGAATCTGTGCGAAGAATTATAGCAATATTTTGGAAAATATTATTTTATAAATTAAATACTTAGTTTTTTTACTTAAGTATATTTATTAATTATTATTATTTGAAATAGTAATAGTATTATAATTATTTTACTTACACATGAGGTGGTGCTTCATAGAAATGTGCGCCTTGATAATCTTTGATCACTTCTGTCGTATAAATTGGCAGATTTTTATAAGGATTCATCGACACCAACACCTGACCAATGTAGGTCTAAAAAATATCATAAAAACATACAAAAAAGAAAAATAATCAATTTCGTTTTCTGTTTAGAGAATAATATTTTTTTAAACATAACACAACTCTAAAGAATATTATTCTATACTTTGATTATAATCTAAACAATTTAAAAAATAAATCAAAGAATGACTGACTTGGGTGTCTGGTGTTGATCATAAAAACGAATGGAACAAATTGTTTATTTCGATATTTCTAAAAATTATATCACCAATTTAAAAAATTATATCACCAATTTAATATCAATTACATCTCCAAGTTTACAATCCCAAAAAAAATATTGATGTGATTTAATCAGAATAAAAATATTTTATTGATGATAGAAAGAAAAAATTATCACTTTTATATTTATTTTATAGATTTTCATTTTACAAACATTCATTAATATGTCCATTTTTTTTAATAAAATAATGTTTAAGATTTTTCATACTCAATTTATTTTCTTATATTATATTTCTTTTCTAGTATTTTTAGTATTTTATATAAACCAAGAAGGAGTTGTTAAAACATAAAAATTTAGTATAGCCAGAGATAGTATTGCGATCACCAAAAGTTTCAATGTCAAGAGTTTGATATTTTTGCCCTTGAGTCATTTTAACTAATTGTAAGGTTGAGAAAAATGATTGTGTGTGTGTGTATGTAGACAAGATTACGCAAAAAGGGTTTGAGCTAGAATAATAAAATTTGGTATAGGGGTATTATTCAAAATTCGTAGTTTTCTATCAACTTTTGGGAAATGTAGGTCATTCAGAGGAGGACCATTATCTACCACATTTTCATCTTTTTTCCTCTAAACCAGGGCTTCTTAAACTTTTTATATAGCGACCCCCTTCAAGCTTAGGAAATTTTAAACGACCCCCTCCTCCATATAATGAAATATATAATAATATTAACCGTAGGTGTAGATGTAATATCGCACTATTTTACAATGTAAATAAAATAAGGATTAAAGAATACATACCCATTCATTTCACATATATATAATTTAATAATTTTAAAATTTTATTTGTAATGATTCAAAAGTATCAGATCTTTGCGACCCCCTTTCAGTAGTCTCGCGACCCCCCTGGGGGTCGCGACCCACAGTTTAAGAACCCCTACTCTAAACTGACCTTAAAAATAAAGATATATGTTTGATAGTTTCCCACATAATTAAAAATTGTATAATTATGCTATATATAGAATTTCATCTTGATTGAATCGTTGAAAGTACCGGAATTAATTTTTTAAATTTTTGAACACGTTGACTGCCAATCACGCGCCAGCAAGTGACGTAGTGTCATCAACAAAGGGCCAAACCCGCGCTGGTTTAATAATTATTATTTATTAATTTTATAATTTATAATTTAATTAATGAAATTTAATTTAAATATAATATATGTTATCTAATCCAATTCAAATTTGCGAGACAGTCGAGTGGAGACACCCCAGATTTTTTCATTTTCCAGAATATAACATTAAATCATTTTATCATTTATTAAGTATATAATCCGTTATTATCTCCCTAATAACATCATGCTTTATTATCTCTATTAAGGTCTTCCTTTTATAGAAAATAAAAGACAATAATATATTTCTTGAAATTATTTTAATTTCTGAATAAAATATGAATTGATGAAATCCTTTACTAATCTTTATCCAATCTTTCCAATGATTTATTTTGTAATAAAAACCAATTAATTAATTGAAAAAAAAAGATTAAGTATCGTTTCTGGTCTCATAGTCAACCGCCAAAATAGCAATGTTACTATTAATATTATTATTATTATTATTAAATTTTTTGATGGATGATCCAAACGATTACATATCAATAAACATAAAAAGAGCATTATAAATTTATATGAAAAAGTTCGATTGATCCTTGGTCCAATCTTATGTAAACATAATTATCTTTCGATTGGCCTTCAATTTGAATTTATTTGGTTGTGAAAATCAAATCAAATTAATAAATATATATATATAAAAAAATAATAAAATAAAATAAAATAAAATATAGTGAAAATTAAAACGAATCTTTTTTTTTTAATTTAATCATTTACAGATAAAATTGGATTGTAATGTTTTTTATTAGTGAAAGATTAATTCAACATAAAAAGATTGAATTTAATAAAGTATTTGTCAATTAATTTATATTAATTTATATTCAAAGTATTATTTCATTTCTAGGACATCATTCTCATCATCAGTTCATCATTTGAAAATTTGATAATATTCCTTTGTAGTAATTTTTTCTCTTATAGATAGTTTTTAAATATAAATGTTATTTGATTAGTATATTTTGGTATATGTATTTTTTAATTTAGTAATTCGCAATTTGTGATTGCAAAATTGTTTTTAAACCGTAAACATATTATTACAAAGTGGTTATGTATAAATTAATTAGTCTCGTTTAATCGTCCTTTTATTAATTTTTTTTTTAATATTTATAAATAAATATTATCCTTATTATCAATTAATTATTTTTTAGAATAATAATAAATTAATAATTTTCTATCTCTTATTTTTGAACTGGTCAGATTTTAATAAAAAAAAGTAAATAATAATCACTCATAGATTATATAGAATTTGTATCTAATTATAAAAATTATATCCTAATTTCATTCTTTATTCTATTTTTTATTTACTGGTTAATAAACCAATTTTCACAAGATTCAGATATTTAATGACACCTTTATTGAGGAAATTTATTAATCTAGTAAATTAACATGAAAATAATAATTATTATCTTAAGTACATTCCATGAGATAAAATATTATCTGAATGAGAAAATGGTTGGCTATTCTTCAAATGAAAATTATATTCTTATATATAATTTAAAACAATAGTTTAGAAATTATGATTTTATTGAGAGAAATCCGAGAGGATGTTAATCAAGCGCTTTATTGGAATGGGAAGACTTTCTAGAATTTTGATCCTAATTGAACGAGTGGAGAAATGTCTGAGTGTAATTGATAATAAGAGATGATTATAATTATAATAATGCGAATTAATGTCGAGGAAAAATAGCACTGGGTCAAATTTTGAATATTTCATTCTAAAGAAATAAATAGGCATAAAAATAGTGAGAATTTTATTCATGTTAATGTAATAGAAGAAATTATTTCCGAAAAACAAAGTCTTTTAAAATTTTTGAATTAAAACTTATCGATTATACCTACTCAAATGATAAATATATAATAATTAATAATAAATGACTCCTTAACAATCTAATTGAATAAATAGAAAATATAGAATAGTACATATATATTTTCAAATTATAAAATTAACCTACTATCATGTATCTTACGAAAGCAGGTCAATAAGTCCATGACTTTTTGAATTTCCTTTATGTTAAATGAAATGGCAACACTGCTCCTATCAGCAGGCCACTATTAGTTGACTCCTGTCGAAATTTGAACTAGTTGGGTTTTTAGTTTTTGTTTGACATCCATTAATAGAAGACTACCTCTTAATTGGAGAAGAAAATGGAAAAAAGTGCATTTCCATGAAAATCCATGAATTGGAATACGAATTGCTCCCTCATCTGCCCTATTTATTCTCCGGATATAGCCCCGAGTGTCTATTTCTTGTTTCCAAACCTGAAGAAGCTCGGCGGAAATCGATTTGACTCCAATGAAATGAAATCACCTCACAAACAAATACCTATTTTCATGTCCTCGATAAATCTTATTTTTTGGAATGGATCAAAGAATTGGAGGCGTTGAACGAAGTGTAAATGGAGACTAAGTTGATAAATAAAATAATTTTCTATCCAAGAATTTGCGTTTCATTCAGAAAGTCACGGATTTATTGACCTGCTCTCGTATAAGAAATATATAATAATTAAAGGAAAACTAATTCATAAATTAATTCCTCCATTTATTTCGTATAAATGAGATTTATCATTTATATTTCAACGTTTTATGAAAACGATAATAAAATATTATAATTGAATATCTCTCTATTTAGAAATTGCAATGAAAACTCAATTAAGAATATATATAATTGATCGTAGATGGACGTAACGCAAATAGAAACTATTCTAAAAATTTCCTGTAATAATAAAATTGAACATCATGCTAATATAATGTATATTTGAATTAACCTAAAAAAAATAAGAAAAATAAAATAAGTATTCAAATTTCTATTCAAATAGGAAATGTACTTTGAAAATTATTTATTATATCATATTTTATATTAACGATCAAAAAATCTATTAATAGCCATAACAAAATTCTATATAAATATAAATCATGTTTTAATTATAAATAATTCTCTTAATAATTTTTTTTCTTTAGATCTAGTGCCTTTAACTAGTATACTTACATATATAAATCTTCTTCTGATAGTGTTAAATTAAATGAATTAATATTTTTATTTTCCCCCTCTCATACAAAATTGTAGACATTGATTTGTTCTTACTTACATAAATAAGATTCTCTCGAAATCGTTTGCGGAGATTGTCAATAAAGGCATCTTCGCTTTGGAAGTCCTCCAGGAGGACAAAATCCTGCACTCCAACCCTGTCCCTTTCGTGAAGATCTTTCTCCATGGCCCCAACGCCAGTACTTGCCCGGGACCTGATAACGATAAAAAAAAATTAGTCATTAAAACTTGTATGACCTTGTTAGTTTAGTTACTGATAAAATGAAAATAAAAAAAAGAATATTCTTTGATAAATTTATTAAAGTAGAAAGTAAAATACTTGTTTTTGAAAAAATAACACTATTATCTAGATTATTATTTAAATTATTAATATATATATATATATAGTCTAGTGATGAAACAATAGTGTGAATAATAATTGCTTAAAAATAAGAGTAGTATACCATATTAATAATTTATATTATAATTCATTAAAATGTTCTAATAATAATAAAAAAAATATTTACATATAAATATTAATATATTATAAGTAATATATATATATATATTTATATTTACACATAAATTTATCAATTAATTTTTATAGATATCCCATATGTAGTTATAATATGAATATTTTATATAGATATATATAAAATAAAATAAATAAAAATAAATAAAAATAAAAAAAATGTTAAAAATTAGTTATAAGGTTTATAGTAGGGGTGTCTAAACTATGACCATTCGAGGGCCACATCGAAAAAAAAAATAAAATGCTGGGCCGCACATAAATATCATTTTACCTTTTTTTGGAACCATTTTGAAAAAATTAAAAAAGTCGGAAATATTTAAAAGTCTAATCCCAAAATCATTTTACTTTTTTTTTAGAACCATATTGAAAAAATTTATTCATAAAAAATATTTTCATAATTTGCGTTTGGGTCACATCTCAAAGGGTTTTGGGCCACTGTTTAGACACCCCTGGTTTATAAGGTATAAGGGATATAACAACTTTTGATAGGGTACATACAAACTAAGAAAGAATAAAATATAAAAAATTATATTTTAAGATAAAAGATAAAAATAAAGATTGACATTTTATATTGTATATATAATCAATAAAATTAATGGTATATTTCATGTAAAATCTGACAAAATGAATTTTTTATTGATTGATTTATTGTTTATAATTAACAACTTAATTAAGTGTCTCTAATGATATTTTCAATTTAATTTATAATAAGAAGGCAAAGTCACTTACTTTTTATTTAAATTTAGTCCTTCAAAAAGTAACGTCTCAACTGACTGACTCACAAAGCCTAGTTTTATCAAAGCATTGACAGGATTGACGTCAAAATCACCCTACCACCATATTATAATCCGCCATATTTATTATTATTATTACTAATATATAACAAAAACGGATATAAGTTCCTCAAAGTGTGTTATTTATAGAGCCATCTTCGCTTTCGATTTTTAATACAAAGGAAACAAATCGACTGTCCTAAATAATAAAAATATAATCATTTCCTTAATTTTTTTAATCTTATTAATTGCTAAGACCACAGTAGTTATCCAGGTAAATCATAATAGAAATGGTAATAAATTATAATGATTCATAGAGAAAGATTGCTATCAATCGACCAATTAAAGGAAATTTATAATAAAATCTGTAGAGTTATTATATATATATATATGTTAATGCAATAGATACATTATATATTGTTTTTAATTATACTATATACAGAATATATAATAAATATGAAATGTTAATGAGATATTTGAAAAATAAAAAAACTTGGCGACTGGTTTCCTAAATTAGGACGGGCAATTCCATCCTACTCAAAGGGACAGATGACAACTAAAAGCCTAACCTTATCGTTACACAATATGAATTTATAATTATATTATAAATTTATTATTTAATTAAATTTTCAGTAAATTACCTTTAATTTATTTGTGAATTAATAATTCATTTAATTATTACATTTTAAATGTTATTAATCTTAATAATTCTCGGAAACCTATGAGGAATTAAGGAAGTTCATTTTAGGGACCGGCCAATCATTAGTAACCCTCTCCTATTTGAAAATAATCTTATAAATTCATGCTAGTTAGAAATTTTTTCCAGCTAATTAGGTATATTTCAAATAAAATAAATTTAATTTAATTACTATCTCTGGCGAGATAGTATTGCGATCACGAAAATGAGATTTTGATGTTTTTATACGTTTTGAAGGTTCCTGAATCATTTTCACTAAGGTTGAGAAAAATGCCTGTGTAATAATAATAATAATGTGTGTTTGTGTGTTTGTGTGTGTGTATGTGGACAAGATTACTCAAAAACGATTTGAGCTAGAATCATGAAATTTGGTACATGGGCATTATTCAAAATTCGTAGTTTTCTATCAACTTTTGAGAAATGTAGATCAACCGGAAGAGAGTCATTATCTATAACGTTTTGATTTTTTTCCTCTAAAGTGACCGTAAAAATAAAGATATATGTTTGATAATTTTTCACATTATTAATAATTGTATAAAACTGCTATATATAAAATTTGAGCTTGATTGAATTGCTGAAAGTACCAGAATTAATTTTTTAACACTGCAAATCTCACGCGCCAACACGTGACGTGGTGCCATCAACAAAGAGTCAAACATGCGCTGGTATAATAAATATTATTTATTAATTTTAATTTATAATTTAATTTAATTTGAATTAATATATGTTATTTAATCCAATTCAAATTGGCGAGATAGTCGAGTGGAGACACTCCAGATTTTTTTAAATATAAATTAACAATTAAACTTACTATGAAATAGATATAAGAGAAGTATATTATAATAAGAAATTTAATCTTAGGCATCAATTAGTTGAAATATTTTATAAATGTGCGTAAACTAAATTTAACCTTAAAATTATATAACCTTAACAAGAACAATTGTTAATAAAAAAACTTTAACAGTAAAATTTTATACTAATTGACATATTTTGCTCGATGCTTTGTTGTGGCTTGAAAGTTGAACATTAATTAAAAGCGTGAGTTGAGAAAATGAAAGCTTCTGATGATAATGATGATGTTACAACTGAAATGCGCATAAAGCAAATATGACAATTAACTTGATATTTTACAGAGTGCTTTTCATTAATATGATTATTCTTATTAAGGTTCATAATTTTAATTTACATAACATAAACTTACAATATTAAAAGAATAAAAAATTATTATAAAAAACATATAATCTCAATTCTTTAATAATAAGTAAATAAAGTAACAAGTTTCTTTTAATGAAATAAATCAATAAAAAATTTAATAAATAAATATTATCAGGGTTTTTAAGATATATTTATTTATCAAACACTTTGCTAATAATTTTTGTGTTATCATTACATATTATTTTCGATTAAAATAATCACAGGTTGATGTTAATCAGGTAAATGTAACATTATTTTGACTGGAATGAATTTATATCATCATGTGAATTTGACAATAAATAAATAATATATAATCACGATTTACAAAACCATGTTACAAAACTAATGAAACTTGTTTATTAGTTTTTTTTTTGTAATATTTGTACATTTTATATAATTCTGTTTTTAATGTTAATTCAAAAAATAATATTTATTTTGTGAAATCAATTTTCAAATAAATGATTTGTATTATCAATTAAATAATTAAAATAAAACATTTATTGAATTTTAAACTACATAAATATTAGTGGGTTTGATTGAAATTTTTTTTAATCAATGATCATTATTAATACTTTTCTTATAATTTACAAAATTAATATTAAGTTAATTAAGGAAATTATAATATAAAGATTTGTTATATATTATTCAAAGTAGGCAAATCATTTTGTTTTTTTATAAATATACATTAATTGATTTATTGTAAAATTTTAATTTATTATATAACTAATTTAATGGAGTTTTTTTTTATAGAATGGTGAGATGATGTGCGCTAATGCTTATCATATTTTTGAATTGATAAGATTTTTAATTTTATCAAACGATTTCATTTCTTTGAATGAAATAAAATTGTTTCGAATTTTCCGAAGGTCTTTTTTGTTTATTTAAGAATTTGCCAGTTGAACAAGATAATGTTCAAAAGGAAAATGAAAGGAATTCTCACAGGTTCAAAGTACTTCGTCTTTTACTCCGTTTAATAATCTTAATCTATTTCAACTGAATTCACTTTTATTCAATTTTACCTTTTTGTGTGTTATCTTACTTTTTATTAATTTATTATATAAGAATTAATATTAAAAATATTGTTTAACATATCAAAATGATTAATTTTTGATATAATAATTTTTTTCATATAAAAAAAATTAAAATTATAATTCCTAAAAAAAAAAAAATTTTACTTATTACATAAAAAATATTAAAACCGATTTTTTAATTCTATTTCATTTGCAAGTAATTATGGACAAATCAAAAAAATCTAGTATCCATTCGCCTATCTCACAAATTTGAATTGGATTAATTAACATATATTATATTTAAATTAAATTTAATTAATTAAGTCATAAATCATAAAATTAATAAATAATATTTATTAAACGAGCGCGCGTTTGGCTTTTTGTTGATGGCCAGTCAAGGTTTTAAAAAATGTGATTCAATCAAGCTGAAATTCTATATATAGCAGTTTTATACAATTTTTAATTATGTGAAAAACTATCAAACATATTTCTTTATTTTAACGGTCAGTTTAGAGGAAAAAAAATCAAAACGTGGTAGGTAATGGTCCTCTTCCGAATGATTTACATTTCTCAAAAGTTGATAGAAAATTACCAATTTTGAATTATGCCCGTGAACCAAATTTCATTACTCTAGCTCAAATTGTTTTTTATTAATCTTGACTACATACACACACATACACACACAGACATTTTTTCAACCTATTTAATTTTAAAAAATGATTTTATTTTCCAGTAAACTAAAAAGTATTTTTATAATTAATATATTATAAATAATGAAATTAATATTTATACTTAAATTATTAATAGTGAATAAAATTAAAAAACAATTGAGTTGTATAATTGTCTTAAAGAACATGATGATTAGATTATCATGATAGATGAGATGACATAATATGCACTCTAGAAATTAGTTCATATATATTATAATATACTATCAATTAAATATCTTTGTAGTTTAATAAATTTATTTTATAAATTAATTTAATAAATTTTTTTGATATTTTTATAAATACATAAATAAAATTGAACAAAAATTATATCTATTATCTATGTATTAAATGTGTTTTTATATTATTGTGTTATCATTTACCTTGAATTTATAAATAACATTGTATTTTATAAAACTTATATATATAGGTATATATATAAACTTAGAAAGAGATTATTTACTTTTAAATAAGTAGATGAACATGGTTAATATTATAATAAAAATCGTTATAGCTTAGGTGCGGCTCAAGGATAAGCGGGGCCAGGTGTTAAATAGATATGCAGGTTTAATAAAAAAAAAATGAACAAAATGTTATTAGACGACACAATATTAGAATATATAGAGGTTTGGCAATAAATTTCGTTAAATATGCAAGTATTTTTCTTGACTTTTATTTTTTAGGATTTAAATTTATATATTTATTTATATGAATTGTGTGTTTTGTTTTATTATATATAAAAATATAATAAATGATTTTTAAATATATTTAATTTATATTTCTTTATTCACTACTCATATTTAAGTGTTAAATAAGTTTATTAGTAATAATAAATATAAGAACGTTTTAATTTTTTATAAAAATAAATCAAATGTTATTTAAGAAAATCATGTCATGGTCAGGAAACTCGTTTTATTGAAATAATAATAAATTCTGGACAATAAGTGTAACTATGCAAGGAGAAAGCTACTTAGCAGAAATAATATTTATTTTTATTAGTTAGCCAGAGGTCAGAGCACATTGGGTCAATGATAAAATCCAGCAACCATCAACGAGTTAGATATTCAGGAACACATGTGGATATAAATAAATAAATAAATAAATCGACATAGTGAGAGTGGAATATACGGGCAAGGACACACATACAAGTATATATAAATAGATATTATAAGGGCTTTAAAATTATTCTTAAATTATTGAAATAATAATAAATTAAAAGAAAATTGTAGGTTTATAAAGATAAAAGATAAGTAGATTATACATAAGAATATAATATAGAAGGCAAAATAAGTCATACAAAAATATATACACATATATTACACTAAATCAGTGATTCTCAACCTTTTTTTTTATCGCGGCACACTTTTAACGGTTTAAAAATTTGGCGGCACACAAAGAAAAAAATAAGTGTAAAAGTTATTTACCATATTGAACAAATTTAAAAAACTCGAAAATGTTTAAGAGCCGGAACACAAAAACATTTTAAGAGCCTGATCTCAAAAACATTTTACCTTTTTTTTACATACATATAAAGTAAATAAGAACTTTTTCTTAATTTGAACTTTACATTTGTAAAATTTTGTGGCCTATTTTGAAAATCTCGCGACACACAAAAGTGCCGCTGAACAGTGGTTGAGAATCACTGCTCTAAATATAATATTAATACAATATTAAACTCAGAAGTATCTGACCTAACCACAACAAATTAATACTATTATTATTATATTATTATCTCAAATGATATTGATTGACATATTTAAAAAAAATACATTTATTATTTTTTTATCTTGTTGATGCATCTGAATATCTCAGTAAAATTGACGTAAATTTAATTAATTAATTATCACAAAAAAATAAAGTCTATCTATTGTAATAAAAAATATCGAAAGTAAAATTTATTAAATTATATCAATATCATAAAAAAATTATATAGCTGGAGTGTCTCCACTCGACTATCTCGCAATTTGAATTGGATTAATTAACACATATATTATATTTAAATTAAATTTAATTAATTATAAATTAAAATTAATAAATAATATTTATTAAACCAGCGCATGTTTGGCTCTTTGTTAATGGCACCACGTCACATGTAGGCGCGTGAGATTTGCAGTGTTAAAAAATTAATTCTGGTACTTTCAGCGATTCAATCAAGCTGAAATTTTATATATAGCAGTTTTATACAATTATTAATAATGTGAAAAATTATCAAACATATATCTTTATTTTTACGGTCACTTTAGAGGAAAAACATTTACATACATTTTTCTCAACCTTAGTAAAAATGATTCAGGAACCTTCAAAACGTATAAAAAAATCAAAATCTCAACATCGAAAATTTTCGTGATCGCAATACTAAAAATAATATAGTAATAATGGTAAAAATAATTTAACATAATAATTACATAAGAATAAAATAAAGTAAAATAGGTTTAAAATTTAAGTAGTTTTAAACCGATCAACCGATATAAGTTTAGTAAATGAACATCAGAGCAATTGATCCTTAGTTGTATAAACTTTGTGTATATATATATAATTTAATTAATTTGTTCAAAGTCTAAAAAAACGATATAATGAATGTTCATTAAATTCTTTCTTTATTTCTTGTGTTGCTATAAAGAAATGATTTGATAATTTTCACTTTTTTCTGTCTGCAAAGGGTATTACTCCGTTTATATAAATGGATTACTAAAATCGGATTAAAGTATTACCAGAGGAATGTTTTAAAAGCGAAATAATTAATCTCGAATAAATGAAACATCAAAAAATATATTTCTCTTTTTGAATATAATTATAAATTTATAATAAAATTGCAAATCGAAATAAATAATAAAGGATAATAATAATTTCAATTAAACTGAAATAGGGTGGGGGAGCTGAAACTGTTATGAGTTTTAAATATTTTAAATATTTATGTTTTTAAATATTAATTATGGATATTAATTTTTTATATTTTATATGATTTTATAAAATTAAAAAAATATCGCAATTTATTATACAATCATAGATATATATTAGATATGTAATATCTACTTAATAAATTAGTCATTAAAGATGATTAATTGATTATGACTATATAGAGATACAAGTATATACATATGTAAAATATTATAAAATAATTATCAATTTTATTTTATTTATTTATTTCCCATTTAAAATATATTATTATTTTGATAAATCATTAAATATATTATAACAAAATTATTCTAAATAAAATAATTTTAATATATTTAAAAATATTTTTAAATTATTTTTTTACAAAAGAAAATAATAAGTTGACCTGTGGCCAGGCGCAGAACCTACCGACGGTTTGAAATAAATTAATTTCCAGCTACAGAAACAATTTCAAATAATTTAAATGTAACTATTAATGTAATAAAAAACAGATATGGATATAACATACATATTTTTAATTTTATTAGATTTATAATATATAAGTAGTAGCTGGCTGTGACGTCATGAAGGGCTGGGTGACGTCGTATAATTTTAAATTAAGAAAAAACTAATGAAGATGATTTTCACCGAGGATAAAACCAATACAAAGTGCATGATTCGTGGAGATATGTAAAAAATCTCCTCATGTGAAATTTGGTGTGAAAATAACCCTTCCCTTCCTATCGTCGATCGGTAATACTACCACTTCCGGTTTCCGGATATACACCAAAAGTTGATCAATTCATCATACTGATGCATTAAGTAAATACACCAAATTTCATCAAAATACGTCGAGCCGTTCTATATGAATGGAATCTATTGGACCGACAGACATCATGCTAAAAATACTTTTTTCTGTTAAGAAAATGCATGATATGTAAAAATCTGCACATGTGAAATTTGGTGTGAAAACAATACCTCACTTACTATCGTCGGTCGGTAAAAAGTGTACAGTAATAGATTAATTAATGTAATAGATAAATTATTAACTTATTTTTAGTGTGAATATATAAGAAAGTATTTTGGGAGGCAATAATTACCAAAGTCATAATTTTAAAAATAAAATTTTAAATTATTTTCAATATCATTTTTAAATATTTAAAACGTAGATACATATATAATAAGAATTAAAAAATAGAAATGTCCCTGATCTTTCAACTCATTTTTATGAATGTCATATTTTATACATTTTATTAAAAAAGTCGTAAATAGTAGTTTTAAAATAAAAAAAATAAATAAATACATTTTCAATAGTTTGAAAAAAAATATTTAATGATTTCTTATGAGAATATATATATAGGGTGACTAAACGCCCCAGTTTTCCGGGATTGTCCCTATTTTAGGTGCTCAGTCCCGGCGTCACAGTCTATTGTCATAATTTAAAAAATAAAATTTTAAAAAATTTTCAATATCATTTTTAAATATTTAAAACGTAGATACATTTAAACATTTAGGACATTTCCGACTTTTTTTCTAAATATTTCCAATTTGGTTCTAAAAAAAAAAGGTAACTCGTTTGTTCTGGTTTGGTGTTTTCGAAATATAGTCATCCTACATATATATAAAGGGCTGTCATTAAAGCTAGAGGGGGGAACACCAATTATTAAGAAAATAAATTTTCTTTATTATGATTAAAATTATTGTTTTATTTAAATTTTTAACATTCCTACTTTTCCTTTCCTTAACATCGTTTTTCACTTTCATTGTCATTCAGATCAAGAATTTAAAAAGTAATCAACTAATTTGCTTGATGTTGATATCAACTTAAAGCTAAATAAATAAGCTTTAAAAATATATACATTTTATAAATATTCGCTTAGCCATTTCAAAAAAATAAGACTGTGTTTGCGCGCTTTTGGGTTGAGTCGATTTAGCTGCACGCAAGTGTATATATATATATATATTTAAAAATACCCGTTCCAGTAGGTTTTCATGGAAAACAAAAAATAATAATTCACTGGAACGTACCAATATTCAAATTTGATGAAATTATAATTAAATCCCTTTCATTAAAGAAAATAATCCTCTTTTGGAATCAATTTGCTGAATGTCACAATTCAGTAATGCTAATGGTCATCTATTATTATAATGAATTGTTTATGATGTACTGATGATGAAGACTACGCCCTCGAAACGATTATTATGATTTAACATTCGATTAGCCTCTCTTTTTCTTGTCTTTATTTAATTGAGCTTTTTCATTTCTGGATAATTTTATTATCAAATGAAAAAACAATTGTAGAAAAAAAAAACGAGTAGAAAAATATTTTGAAAAATCGAAAGTTATAACAGGAAAGTCGAGTTATTAAGGAAGTAATCAAACAATCAACTAACTCTTCAACACTTTCATAGAAAATATAACATTGAACATGTTCTTAAATATTTGCTCCATTTTCCTTATATATATATAAATTTATTTTATTTTATTTTCTATTTTTATATTAATAAAATTTACACCATCTAAATAGAGAATTACTTAATTTAATTTATTTTTTAAATTCATTCGTTTTATTTATTTATTTATTAGAAATATTATTATATCTATAATAAATTGCAATAAGTACATAATAAAAATATGATAAATAGTATATTTTACTTGAGTATAAATATAGTAATCAAGCAATTATATTAAATAGATTTTAATGTAATTAAAAAAAGTAATGTAATGATTGTTTGACTACCTGGGCAGCACAGATTCCGGCTCTTGGAGGTAATTCATGGTTAATGCCTCCTCCAACGTTACTGACTTACTGATTGATTTTCTCGATCATTCTAATCAACAGTTCATTTATCAACATCTTATCACTGATCAGTGCAAAGATAACAGTCTGGACATCATTTTACAATTCATATTCACCAATAGTATGCATTATTATTTTAATATATAAGTAGATCTGAATATTTCTTTTTTATTATTAATATTTATAGATTTATAAATAAAAAAAAACTCAACTTTTTATTATAATTTAAAAACAAATTATCCGTAAATAAATATTTAATGGTAATCAATTGGAATAAATATTTAAATTGAATATTATAAAAAAAACAATTTAAATTTAATAACTAATTTGATTTGTAGTATATTTTTGTTACAATGAATGAGTTTATCGACCAGGGAATGTTTCCGGTAATGAAAAAAGTTTTATTAGCTAATTTAAACAAAAATTGGCGAGAAAAAAAAAGAAAGGAAAAAAAAACATTTGATCGATTTTATTTTATGCTAATATCCATTTTTATTATGTTGAATTTATATATTACTGAAATAAAATAAAATACCTAGGTATATCTAAAGTTATATATCAAGTGAGCTTATAATTTCTTTTCCTGTCCTCCTTATTGTACAGTATTCGCTGAAAATTACAGTATTGAAATGAAAAAATAACAAAATTACATTATTGTCCTCTGTGAGTTTATTTTTCCTCAAAAGAAATTAATTTATATGCATAGAACATACACAGGCGCTACGAAGGCAAGAGAATTTTTCTCTTTCTATCGTCTTGTACGAGGTCCAACCCATCCTATGAGATCAAAAGTGAAATTAAGGTCAAGGTTGACAAGATACGTTGTACTGATCTTACAACACCTCCATACCGCTGGATAAGTGCTTTAGGATATTTAAAAGCCAGATATTTCTTTTTAGTATCTCGCCAGAGATAGTATTGTGATCACGAAAATTTTTGATGTCGAGTTTTGAAGGTCCTTGTGTCATTTTCACTAAGGTTGAGAAAAATGTATGTCTGTCTGTCTGTCTGTGTGTGTGTATGTATGTAGACAAGATTACGCAAAAACGGTTTGAGCTAGAATAATGAAATTTGGTACACGGGCATTATTCAAAATTCATAGTTTTCTATCAACTTTTGAGAAATGTAGCTCATTCGGAAGAGGGCCATTACCTACTCCGTTTTGATTTTTTTCCCTCTAAAGTGACCGTAAAAATAAAAATATATGTTTGATAGTTTCTCACATGATTAAAAATGGTATAAAACTGCTATATATAGAATTTCAGCCTGATTTAATCGCTGAAAGTACCGGAATTAATTTTTTTAATTTTTTAACTCGTTGACTTCCAATCACGCGCTAGCACGTTACGTTGTGTCAACAAAGAGCCAAACTCGCGCTGGTTTAATAAATATTATATATTAATTTTATAATTTATAATTTAATTAATTTATTTTAAATATAATATATGTTAATTAATTCAATTAAAATTTGCAAGATAGTCGAATGGAGACACTCCAGATTTTTCCAATTCCAGAATATAACATTATTGTTACAAGTAGTAATAAGGAGTTGATCACAACGAAATATGTTACGTAAGGGCCTCGGGTCTCTATGGTTCAAAGAGATTCTCGGATATTTTCTGTTGTTGCAGACTCCTGAAATAGGAGATGTTTTGCTCATGTCTTGTAAGCACAATTCTCGGAGTGTCTTTAAACTTGAATATACTCATATTCTCCTTTAACGTTCTTCTCAAATAAGCAGGTGGTATAAGATCAGGACAAGAATGGGATGTTTTGATTATAATGTCTATTAAGCTGAATGTTTTATTATTGTATTTTTGATATTTACACTACACATAGCAATTTTGTGTTTTATATCTTTTTCCCTTTTTTTACTAATAATTCTTAGTGTTTTTTATTCATTCTCCTAATCCCGAGGTTGGATAATTATTACAATTTTACATTAATAAATTTGAATATTAATAAAAAATGAATACTGCTTTAAATTTTTGTAAAAAAATACAATTTCGGAAAATTGTAAATCGTAAACCTGAAATATTTGATATGAAACTTTTTTGTGCCGTAGTCTCCTTGCCATGTTTTTCGGTTTTGGGTAGACCCCCTAAATTGATTTTGAGTTTCTATTAAAAAAAATTACCGTTTTTTTTAAGAGCCTTATTGAAAATTCAAAAGCCATGTCGGAAAAACGATTTACTTTTTTTTTTTTTTAGAAACATATTCAAAAAATCCATGTCGGAAAACGATTTACCTTTTTTTTTAGAACCGAGAAAACACGTAGACCCCCATTTTCATTTCATGGACCCCAAATTTGTTATTCGCTCCCGTGGGCCCCTGGAGGTTAAAATAGACCCCCTAGGGGTATATATAGACCACTTTGGGAACCTATGGTTTAGACGTTTAGACAATTCCATATTTATCGCCTGAAATATATATATATATATATATATAACTAAATAAAATAAGATATTATTAATTAAAATCATTATTTTTAAGTTTTAGACTTTTTAAAAAATATCAATTTTATTTAAAAAAGACATGACATGAAAATCATTATTTTTAAGTTTTAGACTTTTTAAAAAATATCAATTTTATTTAAAAAAGACATGACAAATAAAATTTTACAAATTTGGAAATGATTACTCACCAAATTTAAATTTGTATTTGATGTGTAGACAGAATTAATTGGTAAAAATTTCTAAAATATTTGCCTTGAAATATCTTGGTTCAAAGTGCATGAGAAAGAAAGTGAATCGTTCCTTTAATAGGTTCGCGTGACTCACCAAATCGGCCAAAACAACTTAAAAGAAAACAACGAGTTGATGTATCATTGGTCTTTATGATGTGTAAATAATGGAATTCTAAATTCATACTTATATATATATATATATATATCAAAATTTGTAAATCCTCAAATAATTATAATTTGGGAATAAAAATATTTTTTTAATATTTTTATCATTAATATTTAAACAATGTTCAAGGTAAATCATAGTAATTAAGTATAATAGCCTTTAATATATTTAAATTAATTCAAACTGAATATTATAAAAATATTTGAATTAATAATATATAATATATTACTTTACATTTGCTTTGAGATTATATTTATAAAGAAAAAATAAAATAACTAATTACTAATAAGTTATTAGTAATTAATTAATAGGATTATAAATTCAGCGGTGAGGTAAGGTAATTTTTTTTTTTTTATAAAAGTTCAAATATATTTTTATTTTCGAAAAGTAATGTAAAGACAAATTTGTATGTTTGTTTTAAAGAACTATTCTTCACTATAGTCAAATTTTTAATTTTTTTTTTTTAAATTTTATAAATAAAATCTTTCTTCTAGAACAGCGGTCGGGGAACTTTTTTAATCATTACCCCAAAATATTTTTGTGTGAGTTAATATTACCACGTGGTGAAGTGCAAAAAAAAAATAACGAAATCGCCTCTTTAGCATCTTTCCTATTATAGCCCCACATGATTAGAACAATTTAGAAAAGAAAATAATTTGTAAAAAGACTAATAGGTTTATAGAATAGCAAATTAAAAATATATACTTTTCACTCACTAAAGTTTCATTTTTACCCCCAAAAATTTCATTTTTACCCCATTTGGGAGAATTTACCCCGGTTCCGCTATTCTAGAAGAAAAATATCAGTCGCTTCTTAGATAAAGGATTAATGAATTATATTTAAATATAGCCTCAGCTCAACTTCCATGCTGATTTCCTATCAAATGATTCGTAGGGGTAAACTCTAGCAAGAAAACAACAAATCATCTCTTTTCACAATCCCTGAGGTGAGCAATAATAATTATTGTTGCCAAGTGGTAAATAATATTTTTTCTACTCAAGACAATCTACAAACATCTATTACGAGGGCAGGTCAATAAGTCCGTGACTTCCTGAATGAAACAAATTTTTTGATAGAAAATTATTTTATTTTTCAACGCAGTCTCCTTTTAGCTCTATACACTTCGACCAAAGCTTCAATTTTTGATCCCTTTCAAAAAATAAGATTTGTCGAGGACTCCAAAATAGGTATTTATTTGTGAGATGATAGGAGTCAAATCTCTTTCCGCAGAGCGATTTCTTCAGGTTTGGAAACAAGAAATAGTCACTCGGAGCTAAATCCGGAGAATAGGGCTGATGGAAATTCACTTTTTTCCATTTTCTTCTCCAATCACGAGGTATTCTTCTATTAATGAATGTCAAACAAAAACTAAAAGACCAAACTGGTTTAAATTTCAACAGGAGTCAGCTAATAGTTGCCTGCTGATAGGAGCAGCAAAGATTAAGTATTTCTATACAGTTTTTGTTCCGAAACTTAATTAGTGTACTTATGTAAGAAATATTTCTCATTTTTATGTCTTTTTCAGAAATGAAATATCTCAAATTAGGACACTTTACTCAAAATGTTTTTAGTATTTATTTTTTCTATTTACTACTGTTTATAAATATCTTATAGATACATTTTTATAATTTTTTCTATATTTATAAAATAATATATTCTATATTTTATAAAATATATAAGGCCATATAAAAATAATTAGAATAAGAAATAAATTAAAAAAGTTGAGATTATAAGATGGAAGATAATATTGAATGATTTGTTATATACTTAGAGTTGTTTTTCAAAATTTAATTGAAATATTTTGAAAAAAGACGATTCAAAAGAAAATAGATATAGAATTCAGCATTAATAGGAGTATTCTTTTATCGATTTCATTACCTCTAAAGATATAATAGGAATATCAAAGAATATTATAATATAAAATGTTTAAGTTTTATTTATGTATAAATAATTATCCTAGAAAAAATAATACCTATTTGAGAATGAAATCGTTATTTTTTAATTATCAAATATCATATGAAATTTAATTATTCATAGTAATGACGAAGTGTTTTTATATAAATATAAATTATAATATTTACGCTTAAAAAGGTATTTTTATTCTCGTCTTACCGTAAATGAAATTTAATATGGAGATTATATAAAAATAAAAAGTGATGACTAAGCATAGTACCCATACATTATAGTAGTCAAGTATATTAAATACTTTATTATAATTCAAAAATCTAAAAAATTATCACATATACATGTACAATCAAAATTAATATAATATAATTGAATTATTTTTTAATTTATTTTATTAATTTACCTAAATATTAAATTTTTATACTTGCATTGCAAATAAATTATCTCTGTTTAAAGCAAAATAAAAAAAAATTCTTAATTAAAAATAAATTCAAAGGAATAATATGAGTCAAGTTGTTAAATTTATAAAAAGCTGGAGTGTCTCCACTCGACTATCTCGCAAATTTGAATTGAATTATTTAACATATATTATATTTAAATTAAATTTAATTAATTATAAATTAAAATTAATAAATAATATTTATTAAACCAGCGCATGTTTGGCTCTTTGTTGATGGCACCACGTCACATGTAGGCGCGTGAGATTTGCAGTGTTAAAAAATTAATTCTGGTACTTTCAGCGATTCAATCAAGCTGGAATTTTATATATAGCAGTTTTATACAATTATTAATAATGTGAAAAATTATCAATCATATATTTTTATTTTTACGGTCACTTTAGAGGAAAAAAAATCAAAACGGGGTAGGTAATGGCCCTCTTCCGAATGAGCTATATTTCTCAAAAGTTGATAGAAAACTATGAATTTTGAATAATGCCCGTGTACCAAATTTCATTATTCTAGCTCAAAACGTTTTTGCGTAATCTTGTCTACATACATACACACATACACACACACAGACAGTTTTCTCAAACTTAGTGAAAATGATTCAGGAACCTTCAAAACGTATAAAAACATCAAAATCTCGACATCGAAAATTTTCGTGATCGCATTACTTTCTCTGGCGAGATAGTAAAAATTCTTATAGAATTCTATCAAATAATTATTTTAATAGTTAACAAGATTTAACAATATTAATATTAATGTAGATTAGTTATCGTTCATCTTCTTATGATAATAGTTCACATGCACATAAAGTAATAATAACACTTAGTATATAATGTGTAATAATTTATTAATATAATAAATATATCTTGGTCTTCTATGAACTCGAAATTTCTTAACCATAGTAATCACATTTTATATGATTTATTATTATAATTATTTTTTTTTAATAATTCTATTTTATTCCTTTCTGCTTCAATAGTTTCTGAATTGATTAATTTGTATTTTAAATTAATTACTTCTAAAAAGTATAAAAAATTATAATTTTATTTGACTTGTTTTTTTATGATTTAGTCACATTATTTATAGTGTAAATCATGATAATTTAGAATACACAATAATTAATTAGAAAAATTAAATGAATTTAATATCACAATTAAATTATATTTTACAATTTTGGAAAGTTAATATATTAAAAAAATAAAAATAAGTCTTTATTTCGAGATTTAATGTACTTACTGAACATTATTCAATATCATTATCATTTAATATTATCTATCATTTATTGAGATGAAATTTTCCTTTAGAGAAGGGGTATTTATCGTCATTAAGTTAATTGATTTCTAGATAAGGATGAAACTGAATAGGTATATATATACAAAAAAACAAATATATAACTGAGATATCAAATATATTAAACCATTTATAATGTTGAATATTATTATACATGATCATATATATATATATATATCAATAGTATATTGATTAAGATGGAATGTATGAATCATTTTTATGTTATTGAAAAGTAGATGCGAAATTTATTTTATAGTTGAATATAATATAACTTTAAAAAAATAATGAAAAAATAATAAATTTCATTCATATGGCATTTAGGGCAAAAATTGTAGGATTAACATCCTCTTTTTCAAATGAAATAAATTAATCAAATTGAAATGTGAATAATTGCTTTTAATGCTTATTATTGAATAAATAATCCAAATTGATCTTATTTTATCAATCTTTTTCATATAAATAAAATTATTTTTTAATCTAATAAAATTAGAGGATTTTCGATTTTTTTTTAAAAAAAAACAAAAGTTTTTTTTAATATAATATTAATTTAAATTTAGTATTTTTCATTTATCTCTATTATTTTATATTATTATAATCAAGACTAGTTATTTTAATCATTGATTAAATATTAATCTCATCATTCTTTAAATGAATAATAAAATTATTTAAATATTTTTTCAAATATATTTATCTAATTAGAAAAATATTTACTTTGAGGATTTTAGGGGTAAAAAATTAATAATTCATTCAATATTATTTAATTGAAATATTCTTTATATGAAATGATGCAAAAAGATTAGAAAGTAAAAAATGTAACATAAATCATTCTAATAAATTAATATATATATAAAGGTTATTAATAATAGACTAACAATAATACTCTGATTTTTTTCTTATATTTTTTATTTATTTTTATAAAAATAAAACATAAATAAATTAATATAAGTAACTCATTTTTAATTTTTAAAAACATATGGAATTTGATAAAAATATAATTTTTACCGACGATAGTAAGGGAGGTATTGTTTTACTATCTCGCCAGAGTATATATATATGAGTAGGCATAAGCATAATAAAGTTTATATGGTCACATACTCTTATCGTCTCAATTCATTTAGAACTCTAGAATTAACAGCAATGTCCGTTGCATGGAAAATGTCTCCGTGACTCACGAAGGAATATTTATTAGGAAAGTGTTCTGGTAGGTGTGCGCAGATGACCTCCCAAACCTCTGACTCATTGGTCACATTTGCATAATACCTCCATAAACGAAACAATTTGAGAGAACAAATCTTCTGGTTTATTAATTTATTTATCGAAATATAAGCATTCATTTATTTCAACTATAATTATAAATTTTAAGGAAATGTGAGGAAATGTAAAATTAAATTTAAACAAGTAAAATTAATCATTTATTATATATGTACATATTTATTACTTATTTATTTTTAATACTATATATAATATATAAAATTACAAAATACATAAAATGAATATATGTACTTATAACACATTACCCTATTTGGGTACAGGGATCCAATTTCTATTATTTTTAATTTATTGTTATTAATAATTTATTAGATAAAATAGAAATATTAATTTTTATTGAATTTAAATAATTTAATAATTCTTAATAAATTTAAATGATCTTAATGATTGATTTTATCATTTCTCCTAGAATGTATAATATTTGATATATAATAATTATCATTAATTATAAACTGATAATAAAATATATATTATCAATTTTGCTTTATCTTATCAAAAAGGGGATTTTCAATTTTTTTTTAAATATTTTTCTAAGCTGCGGAATTTGTTTAAAGTATTGAAAGGATTATTATAATAATTGTTTTAAATATTTACAATTATATCAATAAATATATATATGTGTTGTAATATAATATATTATTTTTTTAAAACATTTATGGTTTATTTAGAAAATAATAAAGAAATGATATTTATATAAAAAAAGGTAAGAAGATTCTTGCATCAATCCTGATTAAGATTGATGAATGAGTGACCTAAATCCTTGGTGAATAATCCTTGGATTTTTAATTTAATCCTTGATTTAATCATAATGAAGTAAATAATGAAAGGGATGAATGAAATATTGATCAACCAAGAGAAGAGCATAGAATCAATATTGGGGCATTTCTTTAATGGATTTACTATCAGCATTATTATCAGCCTAAAATACTTAAAATAATTATAAAAAATAATTTATCTATATTAAAAATTTCTTTAATGGAAATTTAAATTAAAAATCATCTGGCACATTCTCATTTAATTTTTTAACAAGTTATTATTTATTGATGAAGAGAAATCACTTTTAACTTCTTTCAAAAAGAAAATTAGAAAATTAGAATGATTTGGTGCCAAAAGTCAAATGCCACCAAAGGTAAAATAAAAATATTTTTTTATTTTTTTTTTAAAAAAAAGTTATATTTATACACTTTTTAAAAAATATTGAAAAAATTTACAATTATAAGTTATAAATAAATTTATTATTATATTATTATACTAAGCTATTGTTATATTATTTACTTTTTTCAGTTATTTTCATTATTATAAACAGAAATAATGAAAAATATACGTTTTCTTTATAGTCTCTACAAACTATAAACTGAAAATTAAAAAATGTCCCGTTTGTAGGAAAATTATATATAGCTGGAGTGTCTCCACTCGACTATCTCACAATTTGAATTGTATTAAATAACATAATATATTATATTTAAATTAAATTTAATTAATTAGAAATTATTCATTAAAATTAATAAATAATATTTATTAAATCGGCGTTTGTTTTGCTCTTTGTTGATGGCACCACGTCACGTGTTGGCGCGTGATTTGCAGTGTTAAAAAATGAATTCCGGTACTTTCAGCGATTAAATCAAGATGAAATTCCATATATAGCAGTTTTATACAATTTTTAATCATGTGAAAAACTATCAAACATATATCTTGACTTTTAAGGTCACTTTAGAGGAAACTCAACTTCCGGTTGAGCTACATTTCTCAAAAGTTGATAGAAAACTACGAATTTTGAATAATGCCCATGTACCTAATTTCATCATTCTAGCTCAAACGGTTTTTGCGTAATCTTGTCTACATACATACATACACACACACACACACACACACACACACACATTTTTCTCAACCTTAGTGAAAATGATTCATGAACCTTCAAAACGTATAAAAACATCAAAATCTCGACATCGTAAATTTTCGTGATCGCAATACTATCTCTGGCGAGATAGTAAAAATAAATGGTCACGTTAAGTATATACCAAAAAAATAAATCAAATACGAAGGAACATAAACTTATTTCTGTAGAACAAACAAACTATATTTGTATTAATATATTGACTGTTAATTCCATTCTTAAAGACCTATATAAATAATATTCAATTATAATATTTAATTGAAAAATATTTTTCTTAATAAATAAATAATTATGAAATTTAAATAAAAAAAAAAGAAGATATAATTATAAAAACCTCATATAAACGTAAGATTTATTGAAATTTATAATATCTTATTATAGGTAGGATCATAAAAACTATTAAGTTATTTTATTTTTGAAGATTTTCCCAAGAAATGTCCAACGGAAGTTAAATCCAGTTGTGAACGAAACAGCGACTCAGTGACGTCATGTGTGCAAAATAATAATCATGGCGATGATTAAGTAAGTATAAAAACATAAATAGCTAAAAGAAAATTGCGGTCATATGTGATTAGTGTAAGAAATGGGTATATATCATAATCACCATAATCATCATCATCATGCATCCATACAACAGATGGGGTAAACAATTAATAGAAAACAACCTGACGACCTGATCTTTCGCTTTCTTTTACTAATTGGTAGATCATTAAAACATCAATTGTTAGTTAATGTTATTTGTCCTACTCACATAATACAACAAAATAATACTCTACCATAAACAAGAAACTAGAATAAATAATATTTGAAAATAATTATAAAATAATCTATTATATATAAACTAGCCGGTCCCGCCATCATATGCTGCCGGCGGCATAAACTCTTCTTAGAGGGACAGGCGGCTTCTTGCCGCACGAGATTGATTAATAATAATAATATATAGAAATGTTTAAATATAAAATTAATAACTTTATTCACACAAATCGTCGTAATATTTTTTCAATATTTAATAATAAAACAAAATTTTAAAAAAATGAACTTGAAATTGATAATTTTGATAGGTTTTTTTTATGTTTATTATGTTTAATAAATTCTCTCTTGTGAAAATATAATATTAATATCAAAAATTAGAATATTTCAAATTTTTTTTTATTTTAAATTCTATAAAAATTGTAAATTGTAAAATTCTAAATGTGTAGCTAACTTCATAATGTTACAGATATTTCATACATAGATACATACATAAGAAACAGTGGCGTATTGGGAGGGGAACGCGGGGGATCGACGTTCCCTTACCTTTTTTCGGAACCGGAACGCGTTCTAGTACTCAGACAACACCAACTTAAATCTACTATTAGAATTTCTTTTTTTATGTTCGTTAATATTTTGTATAGTAAGAATAAGAAAAAATAAAAATTTATTTGGAAAAAAATAGTTTACTGATATGCTCCCACTATGCGTTCCCTTACTTCTTATTTTACCAATACAGACTGATAGGAAATTATATAGGTATATTGATAATTTATCAATATATTTATATCAATATATTTAAATAAATATATTTATTTGTTTTTATAATTTAATTTACATTTCATTCATTCTAAAATAAATTTCGAAGTATGAAGATATATCAATAAACTTTTTTATTAAACTGGGGACTTATCAGCCAATTTAATATTTAATTTAAATTATAATTATATTTTTAACATTTTTTTTTATATCAAATTATATACCTATACTCAATTTGAATGAAAACTCTCTAATTGAAATTTTTTAACTTGTTTCAACCACATTAAAAGAAGACGAACCAGCTCTGTTGAAACTTTACAAATATTTGTGTATACAATTAAATTGAATGTTCAATCTAAGATGGAATCTCAAAAAAAAAAAAATTAAAATTTTTCAAATTCTTCATCTATTTATATTTTATATTTTATTTATTAAAATAAATATGATGAGTAATTTAAATTAGAAGAGAAAACTTCATGAATTTTGTTATCATACTTATTATTAATAGTTTTTATATTTGGCAATAGTTGAGTAAATTGATAAAAGAATATATCTTGTATGGGTAAACTCATAGGGGGAGAAACTGGTTATGAAATGCGGAGGAGGTTTGATAGGCGACCATTGATCTCTTGTTCCACAATTATTTTATTAATTAAAAATAATAATTAATTGAAGCTATACATTAGAATTTTAAATTTTATTTGCCTTAATAACAAAGATTTTTTTTCTTTTTTACTATCTCGCCAGAGATACTATTGCGATCACGAAAATTTTCGATGTCGAGATTTTGATGTTTTTATACGTTTTGAAGATCCTTGAGTCATTTTCACTAAGGTTGAGAAAAATATCTCTCTCTCACTCTCTCTCTGTGTGTGTGTGTGTGTGTGTGTGTGTGTGTGTGAATGTATGTAGACAAGATATACGCAAAAACGGTTTGAGCTAGAATCATGAAATTTGGTATACGGGCATTATTCTAAATTCGTAGTTTTCTATCAACTTTTGAGAAATGTAGCTCATTCGGAAAAGGGCCATTACCTACCACGTTTTGATTTTTTTCCTCTAAAGTGACCGTAAAAATAAAGATATATGTTTTTATATGATTAAAAATTGTATAAAACTGCTATATATAGAATTTCAGCTTGATTGAATCTCTGAAAGTACCAGAATTAATTTTTTAACTCTGCAAATCACGCGCCAACACGTGACGTGGTGCCATCAACAAAGAGCCAAACACGCGCTGGTTTAATAAATATTATTTATTAATTTTAATTTATAATTTATAATCAATTAACTTTAATTTAAATATAATATATGTCATTTAATTTAATTCAAATTTGCGAGATAGTTGAGTGGAGACACTCCAGCTTATTTTTTATTATTATTTAATAAAAAAATAATTAATTTGAAGTAAAATTAAATATTTTAAATAAAGGTCGTTGATTGAACTTTTAAATAAATTATTCTGATTTAAACTTAGAATACTATTTCCGAGTGGTCTATTTTAAATATAATCCTTCTATAATTAATGCTTTTATAGGAAAGAGAGGGCAATGACTTCTTGGTGGCGAAAAGGCCTATTTACAATAGCAATAAATTCTACATATAAAATGTTTTATATACTACACATAGTCAGTTGAATGAATTGTAGTATTGTTAATTAAATCCTATAATATATATATATATATATATATCGATATCACAAGTATATTTGATCCATGTTCTCATAGTCTGTTCTTTTAATTTTTAATTTGATATTATATTTCAATTGAGTAAACGAATTTCTTTTTAAAAGGGTCATTGCAATGTGAGCTGGCCCTATGGAAACGGAATCCGAAAAAGGAAAACTTGCCGAGTTGATGGGGTCCCAGAAAAGGAACGAGGCTGTTGCGTGGGTGAAGAGGTGAAGTCGAAGTCCTTCACGGAGCTGGAAGAGAGGGAACAAAAGAACAGACGAGCGAGCCAGTGAGTAGAGTAACCCGTTCACCCAGCGGTCTTAAAGTGTGGGTGAACTTGGCTCAGCCATCCCATCAAAGAAAAGGAGGAGGACCGAAACGTCAAAGTAAAATAAAACAACAAAATGCTCTCTCAAGTCTATAAATAAACACAGTTCTACATTTAACAAGAAAGGCAATTCGCTTTGGAATAGCATCTCGTTAATCAATTAAATTTCATGTAGAATAAGTGGAAATTTTTTAAAGATTAAATTAAAACTCTGATAAAAATATTACCTATTAGTATATTATTTATTAAATATAAAAAATAAATACTTCTTTACTACCAACTACACATTATTTTATTATTAATATCTCACCAGAGATAGTATTGAGATCATGAAAATTTTCGATGTTCAGATTTTGATGTTTTTATACGTTTTGAAGGTCCTTGAATCATTTTCACTAAGGTTGATAATAATGTGTGTGTGTGTGTGTATGTAGACAAGATTACTCAAAAACGGTTTGAGCTAAAATCAAAATTCGTAGTTTTCTAACAATATTTGAGAAATGTAGCTCAACCGGAAGAGGGTCATTACCTACAATGTTTTGATTTTTTTTCCTCTAAAGTGACCGTAAAAATAAAGTTATAGGTTTGATAGTTTTTCTTATGATTAAAAATTGTATAAAACTGTTATATATAGAATTTCAGCTTGATTGAATCGCTGAAAGAACCAGAATTAATTTTTTAACACTGCAAATTTCACGCGCCAACACGTGACGACCATCAACAAAGAGCCAAACATGTGCTGATTTAATAAATATTATTTATTAATTTTAATTTATAATTAATTAAATTTAATTTAAGTATAATCTATGTTAATTAATCCAATTCAAATTTGCGAGATGGTTGAGTGGAGACACACCAGCTTATCTTTTTACATAGTATTTGTGTAATTATGTAAGTATAATAATAATACACTTTCAATTTTATCATATGATAGATGCTATTGGCATTCCATAGTAGAAATTGAAGGTGTGTAATCATTATTTAAAAAAATATCATTATTTATAATATTTAAATGTTAAATTTATTAAAATAACTAGAATACTCTAAATTTATTCATATAATATACATGTATATATAAATATAATGTAATAATACTAATTTATTCTTGGAAAATACTAATTAAATTACTATATTTATATATATATAACATAACTGTTTAACAAATTTATATAAGAAACTGGAAAAATGTATGATAATTAGTTGATAATATAGTTGAAAGAATGTGAAATATTATTAATAATAAAAGAGATTGATAAAACCAACAAGAAAAAAAAAATTATAAATTCAAATCATTTTTATGAAAAGAAAGGGTTTCATCTTTTCTCAATCCTCTTTTTATTATTATTTTATTGAAAATAATAAACATAGAAAATTTGAAACAATAGCATATGTACGTATTTAATTTAAAAATCTTGATTTGATCTCAGAATAATTTAGCTTTTCAAAGAAATTAATTTCATTAATTTATGGAAAATATCTTAAGAATTCACATCACATCATTCTCATTACTATCTACTCATTTTCTCATTAGATAATTTATAAATAAGTACGTGATAATTTAATGCCCCTAATAAATAATAAGCAAATTAATGACTATTATGAATGAAGACAGCTCTATTTGAAATATAAATTAAGAATACATATTAATAAGGATTATCATAAATTTCTCTCCTATATGATAAGTAATTTGACTTAATTCATAAATTTCTCTCATTTCCCTTTTACTTTCAAGAATTTTATCAAATATGACATTGATTCCATTCATAAATGTTCTATGTTCTTGTAAAAAGACAAAATATACAATTTTTATAAAAATCTCTCTATTACCCCTACCTCTAAAAAATATGTAGTTTTCTAATTTTTCATAGACTCCATTTCCGCAAATTCCCTTATCAGGCCCGCAATACAAAAGGAGGTAGTTACTAAAAGTAATTAATCGCTAATTAATTATAATTCAATTATATTTCTTCTATACCTTCAAGGGATTGAAATATCTATAGAAATTTTCAAAAGTCTGTCTCGATAAAAAGTCGATGAAAAATCGATTTCAATTTGCCAAAAGAGCGAACAGACAGATAGAGAGACAGAGAGATAGACGCCAAGTGAAGTTAAGAAAAACGTTGCAAATAAAAAACGTATAAAAATAGAAATATTCTTAGAGACAGGCATATTGTACATATTTTAAATTCATCTCTAGCTCTCACAAATGCCCATTATCTCTAACAACAAATTTAGATGACGTCATATTATATATTAAAATACTTGATAAGTAACATAGAAATTGTTTGACTGAGATCACTTGCTTTTTATAATATAATCCTATTATTTAAAAAAGCTTGAAATTAATATAGAAGTTAATAGAATGTATAGTTAAATAGTGTGATATATATAAATATAAATATATTATAAAAAAAGTATTTCTTTAAGATAGACATTTATTAATGTTGGAGTTTGCATGTTATTTATCATGTCAAGCATGAAAAAAACTTTGGCTTAAGGATGTGCTACACAGATTCAAGAATTAATGGTTTGACCACTTGAATATCTTTTAATAATATTTAATATTATTTATAATAATATAAATTAATCTTATATGAAAAATTTGATAAAATATTTTAAATTACATGAGAAACATTATAATTATCAAAATTATTATTTTTTTTTATTGTAATAAATTAGTATATATATATATATATTAAGAATATTAATTATATACCAATAAAACTCTTTAATTTGAGTTAATATATATTAATATTTATTAATATATACTCACATCTAAAATAATATTATTTTTAAAAAATGAGTCTATTGATAAGAAATTAATTTTTCTCAATTTCTTTATTTTATGAAACAAAACAATCAGAACTACAAATTTCAGAAAATATTCTTTTCTAATGAATTTAAAATAGATTCAACTTATATAAGTGTTATTATTGTTTCAATTCATATTCAATCAAAATATTATAAATTATATTTTTGAAATGGATCCCATAACATAAACTTTATATTTTCAATGACACCATCTGGATTATGACGGCATCGAGAAATGCCCTTCTCTCCCCTCTCACGTTCAAGAATATAATCTATTATATAGAAGTAATTATGATATACATATTAATTTATCATAACATAACAATCAAAATAATTTAAAATAATATGTATTTAAAACACAACTAACTTGCAGTTATAGGGCTTATATACTTAACTTAATAAATTAATTTCTCCCCTCCCCCCCAAAAAAAAATAAAAAAATCACAATCTTTTATTTAATGTCTCGTATCATGTGTGTTTTAGTTTATTTCAAAGAGATCAAGCTTACATTTTAAATGAGACTTAAAAGCTCAATCACATGTCTAATATTACTTATACATTTTCTAAACTATTTTAATTTATATGTTTGAATAATATTTAAATAAAAATTGAATAAATAAATTGAGCAATAATAATAAAAATGTAACTTCGTAATATTTAAAAATATTATTAATAATAAATTTTTTTGTAACATTTCATTTTAAATCAGTTTGGATTATTGAATTTTAATGTTTTAATAATATTAGTAATTATTTTAAAAATATATTTATTTATTTTATATATTTTTTGTTAATTAATACTAGTCAGTCAGATATGTGAATTGGATTTTTCTTTAATAAATGAATTGAAATGTTGATTCATGAAATAATTTTAAATATTAGTTTATTATTTATAATTTTGCCTTCAAATAGAATAGGATCTAAATAATCACACAATTAAACGGATTAAATTTTGTTTTTAAGAAAGATTTATTTGATTTAATTTTATATATATAATAAATTAATTAATAATTTAATTAATTATTTAATTAAGTCATAAATTTGTTAATAAATATGTATAATATTTATATTACATTTGTAATAAACCATTATATTTTAAAACATAATATTATAAAGTATATTTCGATATACGATATATGTATTTCAATTATATCGTTGAAAAGAAGATATTTTCATTTAATAAAAGTGGAACATTAAGACTAATGATTTACTTGAATAATTGCATCAGTTACATTATTTGATTCTTGGCTTGTTTTTTTTTTTATTTTTTGCTAATATTCTTTTTGATTGCAACCTTTCAATTTCATTTACACCAAAAAAATAAGTAACATTTTGTACTTGAACTTTTCTAACTAACAATAAAAGGCAAACGAGTGAATCGTGACGGTGATCCTCTCTATAAACATCAATCGTGGTTTCAATTTTCTATTCTATTCTAAAAGGTGGAGAGATCCTTGCCATTGATAAGATTTTGATCATGCAGAAGCTGGCGTGAAGTTTTTCCGGTGCGGAAGGTTGCCGACCGGAGGCTTGTTTCTTGTAAATATAAATAGACATGTAAACTCTCTTTTTGTTCTACAAGTCTACAACAGAATAATATACGGATTATTATTATTATTATTATTTAAATTTAAGTCGTCTCACTTTGACACTCATGAGTCATTGTTCTTTTTTTAATTTATATCATATTTATTTTCATATAATTTAAATAAAAATAATAATAGTTTCATTATCCTATTTAAACACCAATTTTTAATTTGGATGGAAAATATTAATCAAATTTCTTATGATTTAAAAATCCGGTTTGTAAATCTAAAATTGGTTGATAATAAATTAACTTAGTATAGTCTTTCTGTATATATGGTATATTCCCCTCCATAGGTATGTAATATACGAGGTCAGTTCAAAAGAAAAAGGTGAATTTTGAATTTTCTTGGTCTGTGTACATTTGATTATCGAAATTTCTTTTTTGTTATGTTAGTACACATATGTTTCTCATATGTTGACATTATCAGTCATTTTGGATTAGAAGTTTGTTTTTGACAACTGAAAAAGTTATTCACGTTTTTCGATCTTTTACTTAAAAAAAATAATGAATACTACAAGGAAGTTATGCAACGTTTACATGAAGCAATACGGCTCAGACGATCGGAATTATGTAAAAACAAATCATGGATTCTGTATCATGATAATGCACCAGCTCAAACAACATTGCTTGTTCATGATTTTTTGACCAAAAATTACTCCGTAATCATGCTTCAACCACCGTATTCACCAGATTAATTAAATATCAGCTTAACTTTAAATAATTAGAATCTAAAAATCAATCATTTAGCAATGCCAGAGAAATAATTCTTATTATAATTAAAAGTATTGAGTGTTATTTTCAAAAATGAATAAAAAACAAAAAATATAAATTGTATGTTTATCAATCCCCTCTAATTTATTTTCTATTTAACTAGTATTATAAAATTTGTTTTAATAAATGTTTCCACATAATTTTTTCAAATGATAAATAAACTCTGTACGTTGGAACATAAATATTTGGTTGATCCATTTTGACACTGATGTTTTTTTCCAATTTTACCTTTAACTTAAAAAATATTCAATAATAAATTTTTTACCGACCGACGATAGTAAGGGAGGTATTGTTTTCACACCAAATTTCACATGTGGAGATTTTTACATATCTCCACGAATCATGCATTTTCTAAACAGAAAAAAGTATTTTTAGCATGATGTCTGTCCGTCCGTATAGATGTGTACAGCCTGAACGGCTCAACAGATTTTGATGATATTTGGTATATTTACTTAATGCATCAGAGGGATGAATTGATCAACTTTTGGTGAAAATCCGGAACCCGGAAGTGGTAGTATTAGCGATCGACGATAGGATGGGAAGGGTTATTTTCACACCAAATTTCACATGAGGAGATTTTTTTATATATCACCACGAATCATAGACTTTGTATTGGTTTTATCCTCGGGAAAATCATATTTATTAGTTTTTTCTTGATTTAAAATTATATGACGTCATCCAACCATTCATGACGTCACAGTCTGGTCTTACATATATATTATAAATAAAATAAAATTAAAAATATTTATGTTATATGCCTATTTGTTTTTTATTACATTAATAGATATATTAAAATTATTTGAAATTGTTTCTGTAGCTGGAAATTAATTTACTTCAAACCGTCGGTCGGTTCGGACCTGGCCACAGGTCAACTTATCTTCTTACTATTTTGAGTGACATGCATATTTTTATTTTTATTTTTATTTTTTTTTAATAAATAATTATCAAATCACTTGTAAAGTTGAAATATTCTTTTTCTCATAGATAAATGAAATATTTTATTATTATTTTCTTATAATTTTATTTGTAATCTCATGTGGATTTATTTAATCTTTTTGCGTGAGTTGTGTAAACCAACGCCATCTAAATACCTAAAGAAATAATTATATGATAGCAAATAATTGATAAGGTATGATGATAAGAGGGAAACGATTTAATGTTTAAGTTTAAAATCAAGTAGGACATCTAAATAAAATTATGTTAAAATTTATTTTTTTTAAAACTATCATCCATTCATATTTAGAAAACAAATACTTGTTGATTAAACCCCGAGAATTAATAAGAAAAATAGTCATTAGAAATAATTAGAAAATTAAGAAGGATTAAAATAGTAAATGTCATCATGTCAAGATACATATAAAATGTTTTTTAATAATTCATTAATTATGGACCAATTTTTTTTTATTCTTTTATTTTTTTTTAACTCATTTATAAATATATTTAACTGATCTGTTTTGAAAATTTTTGAAAAAAAAATAAAATTATACACTGATGCATCAAAAGGATGTTATTATTTCAAATTGAAAAATTTGTATTAGTTAATACTAATACAAAATTGTAATAAAGAATAAACACATTTGTCATGAATCATCCATTGTTCAATTTTTGTTTAATATAGACACCTTTTCGTCGGGGTACAGCCAGTCAAACAGTAAACTACATTTCATTATTTCATGTTTCATTACATTAAATGCTTGAAATTTATTATAAATAATAATATGCTACTTTTAAAAACCAATCACTCAATTTAACCAAATACCAAACTAAATTAACCTATTTGTTATATATTATTCTACTATAGATCGTTAATTAAAAATAAAGAATTAGTAATAAACTACCAAAGGATATTTTAATTGTATAAATAAATAAATTATTCCTTCCTTTTCTGGATTCTGTTGACCTGAAAGTGATTTTTTTTTTATCGTTAACTATCTCTTTTCCTTGCAGACATAAATGGAAAGCCAATAAATCACTTTACAGAGCTCCACTTCACTAATAGGATCTCCAGGTCGTCATGGAAGCACTCAACGTCGATAAGAGTCTCCATATGATTTGATAGTAACCCAAAGATAATACAAAAATATACAACAGATTATATAAATGCCAAATTTCAAACTTATTATAATTAAAAAAAAAACATTAATTTTTTTTATAGTTCTTAAGTTGAACATGAATTAAATTCATAAAAAATGGAATATTTTAAATAAAAATAAACAGCTTTGATAACAATTTATGGAAATTATTTTTTATATGGTTTTAAATAAAAACTGTTTTTAAATATTTATAATAGAATAGTTCAAAAAGTTCACCATCAAGTAGTTAGATATTTAAAAAGTCAATAATAAATTCATAGAAACATTATACATTAAATAGGGTCACGTGTAACGTAGAGATTAATTTAAAGGTCACCATTTTCATCTGCCTATATATAATAAATATTATCAATATCAAAATACAAATGCAAAATTCCAATTTCATATATAAATAAATCAAATATATCATTGAGTTTTATATTTCCATTTTTATATATAAAACAACCACTTTCTATAGATTAGACAATAAGAAATTAAGCATTTAATTATGAATTCATCCGATGAGAATATTTAAAAAATAATAATCATAATAAAGTAATTGTAAGAAGATCTTGATAATTTATTCTTAATAATATAGATAAAATAATTTAAGTAAATTCTGGCAGACTAATCTTCTGAACGACTACTTAATTATAAATGAGAAATGAGGGGTTTCAAAATTTATATAACCTATGATTTAATTTTTTTTTTTTTTTTTTTAATAAATAAATAAATTCTTCTTCTTCTTATTCTTTTGATATTTCCCAGAAATGAACACAATTTGTAAAATATCTAAAGAGAATATATATAAGAGAGAGAGAGAGAGAGAGACTCAGGAATTGATTCTAATGGCATGTGTTCGTAGACCAAATTGGAATTTGATTGTAGACAGGTTAGACGATACTTTATCTAGAATCATCCATTTATCAGGAAACTACTTTTCAATGAGTGACATTTCATAGAATATCTTTGACAAGAAGGATGAGATACAATAATCATTAAATAGGAGGGGAGGTCAATAAGTCCGTGACTTTTTGAATGAAACCCATGTTTTTGGACAAAAAATTATTTTATTTTCAAACGTAGTCTCCTTTGAGATGTATACACTTCATCCAACGTTTCTCCAATTTTTTTTATCCCTTCCAAAAAATAATATTTGTCGAGAACATCAAAATAGGTATTTGTGCCGATTAACCTCTAAAAACCCACTGTTTTGACTTCTGTTTGGTGGGTACACGTTTCATCCAGGGTTACGAAAGGGGGTAAAAACTAGTCCATATTGCGGTTAAACAACGCCAAACATTAATGAACACACGAAATTCACTTTATTTTATTTTCTTTTCCAATCACGAGGTAGTTTGTTATTAATGTATGTCAAATAAAAATTAAAAGACCCAGCTAGTTCAAATTTTGACAGAAATCAGCTGATAGGTGCCTACTGACAGGAGCAATGTTGTCATTTCATTTAAGAGACGGGAAATTCTTGACCTATCCTCTTATATCGACGAAAAATTAAGAAAAAAAAATTGTTTATATTTTTAATAAATCATTTAAACATATTACATTAAAATAAATATAGGAATAAATTAAGTAATTACTTAGTTGAATTAATCATTAGAATCTATTATATATTCTTATTTTTATAATCATTAATAGAAATTTTAGTGTTTATTTTCCTTATGATTTTATTTTTTGATTTTACGTTACGTTACGTAGTTAACTACATTGTCATGTAGTGGCTTTACGATCATTTCTAAATATTTAACAGTGAAAAAAAAATAAAAGTAATTTTATTATAATAACGAGATTTAAAAATAAAGATAAGGGCTCTTATCTATAGTTTCCATCAGTGACAGCTTGTTCTTGCAAATTGAACGGAATGATCCAATCTGAACATAGATTTCCATATAATAGATTGACTGTTGATGCTACAAGAAACCTAACGGAATTTTTAACTTATTATTTTTGATCAATGACCGTAGAAAAAAAATATATAGAATGCCCAAATTATTTTTTATTTTCGAGTATAATAAAAATATGAAATATTTTTATAATTTTTTTTAAATGTTATTTTTTTAATTTAATATAGAAAATATTTTTTTTATTATCAATTCTTGCACATATCCGTCAATTGTATTTTATTCATCTGAGATTTCAATATGTTCTTTATGTTTTTTTTAAAATCCTTGAATAATATAAATTATACTTTTGTGATGATGATGATATAGTAAAATATTTTTTTATGTGCTTATATTAATTATCTCGATATTTCTAAACATGTAAACGTCGTTCTAAGACTGAGTTTGAATAAATTTTTGTATTTGAATATTTTTTAAAAAAAATATGGTTTAAGTTTTATTGATCATCCGGATCCAATTCTATTTTAGTCAGCCTTTTGCATTTATTGCTGTTTATAATATATAATGTATTTATAATATATAATTTTAAAATCTAAATGTGCTCAACGAGACATTCGATCCATCCGCCCCCAATTTGTCGGAATAACCTCTAAGCTATAAATAAATTCAAGTAAAAAAATGAATTGATTTTATGAATATTTTTGTATTTTGTTTTAACTGCTCCTTTCAAGATTACTTCTTAAATATTGTTTATTAATTGTTATATTATTAAAATTTGAGTTTATGTCATCAAAATTATAACTATCAATGAGAAAACAATTTAGTATTGACAAAATTTTGTTTGCATTACCCTCCACACACCTAGTTTTCTTTTATAAATTTTATTTCAAAAATTTATCATTAAAAATTAACTTAAATATATATTATGAAAGTTTAAAGTAAAAAGAAAAAAAAATGATCAACATAGTAATAAATCATTATTTATTATTCAATGGGTAATTTCTGGGACTTTTAATCATAACGGAATATGTGCTTGCTCACTGAACTTTACTTCATACAGTCTTGAGTTCTAATTCAATCATTCATTGTCAGATGTTTTATGTGAACTGACTAAAATAATAATGATTAAATTAAGACAGATAGAAATAAATAAAAAATAAAAAGTCGCTAGATAAATTTATTTTGATAAAAATATAAAAATAAATATCTTATAGAGACAGAAAATTACTCCAAAAATGTTCAGAAAATCAAACGATGAATTACCTACACTATAGTTTATGTTGTCTTTGTCAACAGTTAAATGGATCATAGAATAAATTCAGATTAAAATTTGTATTTCATTTTTTAATTTTGGTAATTATTCAGGAAACGGGTCCTTTTTCCTTAACACACATCGGTGAAGGTGAAGCCCTCTACTGGCCAAATTAATTAAACATAAATTTGAGTGTCCGATGGCTAAATATACGTATATATTATAATCATTATTCAAACTTTAATCATTTTCATCTCGAAAACTAGAAGAAACCCCCTATATTGTCTAAAGAAAGAGTTTCATAGAATTAAACAAGAAATCCACTGGCGAAGTTTCATCAAAATCCGAGAGGTATTATTATTATAATAATTTTTCTTATATATAGGTTCATATATTGTGTGTTAGTAGTTTTGTTGAGTGTCATCAAGAATTGAAATTCAAAAAACATTGTAGTAATTAATTTTCTTGTTCGATGAATCAGACAAAAAAAGATTATTCTAATTATATCTTTCATAATTTTTTTTTTTTTTTTTTGATAATAATAAATTATTTCTTTATTCATTTTGAAGACGATTTATTATAATACTAATAATAATAGTAAATAGAATATATTTATTCTGTTGAATGAAATCGATATTAATCTTTAATCAATTATCTTATATGTTTAGAGACGACATATAATTGAATTAGATAACAAAACATTTTTTTTTTTAAAGTATCTAATATTTTAATAAAATATTGTATCATCTTTTAGAATACATGACGTCATCATGTCGCTTCACGCATATCTAATTACACTTATCTATTTCAAACGCCTACAATCCCCAATTTGCATAATACTACAATCATATTCATTCATCGTTTGAAAATATAGTATCCGTTTGTTCGTGTGATACACGAAGAAAGAAATCACTTAAAAGGTTTTTAAGAGGAAGGGAATTTGCTTGGTCTGATGCAAGTCGGATTATTTAGAAAATGAAATTACAATGAGTGTTGCTTAAATATGAAATTTCTAAAGAGGAAATGATAAGTTGTTTGTGAATATTCGATAATGTTGTTGTTTTTTCTATAATACTTTATTGATAGTGAAAATTTTTCTGGAAAATGTTTTCGTTATCATTTTGTTATATAAAAAAAATACTAAATTTATTTAAAATTGATTGATTTACCAGAATTCTTAACAAAATATATGAGCCAATAATGAAGCAAAAGTTTTATATTGAAATTAAATGTTGATTTTTACTTGTAAATTGAGGAAGCGGTAAAAACTTTCAAATAGTTTCACATTAATTACTTTATTTTAGGAAATAGTAACATTGTAACTTAATTATAATTTAATTAAATTTAATTTTTTATTCAACTAGGTTATTATTTATTTTTAAAAATAATTACTTATGATTATTTAATAAAAAAAATATTTTTTTTTTTTTGAGTACGATGTATATTTTTCGCCTTTACCATCCCAAACGTGTGCCATATAGATAAGAAACATAAATTACGAAAGAGGTTCGCCATCTCTGATCTAATCTATTCTAATAATGATATATTATGAATAAATTTTGAACTTGTGAGTTTTAAATTCATACTTAAAATGATTAACAATTTGTTTAAAATGTTAAAGTTTGCTAAAGAAATGACTAAATTTTAATAATATTTTTTTAGGTATTTTGAGTTTATTATTACAATCACCTTAATTTAAAAAAAAAACAAAAATTTAATTTTCAAAAATCTTCTATCTTTATCTGAACGAATTAATTAAATTTCTGAAAATAAAAGTCGATTTTTATTTAAATATTTTTTCAGGGATTCTTTATTATACTTTAAAATTTCCATTACAAGTTTAATTTAATTTTTCTCTTCTATAATATTTATATATAAATTTAAAAATATTATATATCTGAACCAATGGGATGAGATAATGATGATGTTTAAAGAAATATTCAAAAGTAATTATTTAATTATTTTATTGGATTTTTTTTTTTTCAAAATTAAATTATTTTTCTTCTTTTTTTAATCACAGAGAAAAATTATTCTATAGTTTATTAAAAAAAAAATATTAGAAAAAAAAACAAATTTAATCAAAATTTTTATTTATATTTATAACTTGATTCGTGATCAAAAGTATAAAATAAAATAAATAATTAGTTTGAAGTTGAATAGAATTATATAGAAATTATATAAAACTTTTTACTAATCATTTACTACCAAAAGGGCAATTACTTTTTCTCTTAGTCTATCTTTATTATTTGAATTTTTATTTATTTTGTTTTTTATATAATTGATATTAAAGTTTTTCTTATTTGATATTATTGAGTTATTAGTTATTTCGTAAATTTTATTTATAAGATTCTGGATAAAAGGGATTTACTTTTGTTCATTTTCCTCCGCTATTTGAACACCTGTTTGACACGGAATCAAAAATTTTAATTAATAATAGTTTCACTAAAACTTTTTTATTAAAGTGTAGATATAAGTAGGAACTATTGAAATTAAAATATGTATTTGATAACGTTTTATTCATTTGATAGAAGAATAGTGTTAAATTAAATATTTTATAATTCTTCTTATCAAAAATATAAATTAAACAATTTAAAAAAAAATAGAGATTGTAAATGAAAATGATTTTCATTAAAAGAATTCTTATTAATTAATTAAATTAAAAAATGATAAGATATTTGAACTCATCCAATGATTCATCTTAAAAAAAAATTAAAATTCTAAATTTCCAAAGCCAATAAGTTGAAAAATATTATTATTAATATGTGAAAAAAAAACTTCATAAGTATTATTCTGTTGTTTTCCAATTTATTTAATCTTTATCATTATTTTTACAATTCAATCACAATTAATTGTTCGTTGGGGATTCTGTACAAGATAAATACAATGTAAGTATGACAAGGAGTAAGTTTACAGGCTTTAATCATTGATATATTAATAGTTAAAAATAAATGAAAAAATTTAAATTATTTATAAATTCATCTACAATTTTTTTCAGTTAAATGAGGGTTATTTATTGTCATTTGATATCATCAGGATTGTAAATTTTCTATTTTAATTATTTAATAAAACAAATATGGAATATTGATATTCATAATTATTGTAGTAAACGTAAATCAATATTTTTCGTTAAATTAATTTTTTGGTTAATTTTAATTAATTTGTTTAATTTTGATAAATGAATTTTCATAGATTAGTTCTATAATATTTTTAAGGTGTTTTTTTTTAACATTCACAGTTATTCTTAAATTTAAAATAAAAAAAAAATAATTTTGGTGTCAAATTAATTAGTTGTGATTTTAATGATTTTAATAAAATTTTATATATGTTAATGTATTATTTATATATAAATTAATTACATACAAATCTATTTTATAATAAATTATATACCTATATAATAATTATACAGCTTTACAGTCGATATAATTATATTGGATAAATATATGGTTATATGAAGTGAGACACGTGAAATTATTTTTGTTTACTAGGTCCATTTACAATAATAATAGTACCTAGGATACTAATTAAATGATCTTTTAATAATTAAATTTAATTATTATTCGAGGTCTTAAAATTAAATCAGTTTATGTCATCGATTCATCATCCGTTATTAATTTACTTAATTTTATTCAAATCATAAAATGGCTATCAAGGAGTGTAAAGCCTTCTTCGGCAATTGAAAACGTACTGATGTCCAAATTTATTTTATTATGACAGTCAGACAAACACAATGGTCGGAAGGATTTTGATGATATGGATTTCTTTCTAATTTCTCTAAAACATCAAGGAGTGTTGAAATGAAAATGATAAAATTTTCGATGTTGAGATTTTGATGTTACGTTTTCATTTTTTTCCTCTAAACTGACCGTTAAAATAAAGAAATATGTTTGAAAGTTTTTCACATGATGAAAAATTGTATAAAACTGCTATATATAGAATTTCAGCTTGATTGAATCACTGAAAGTACCGGAATTAATTTTTTAAAACCTTGACTGGCCATCACGCGCCAGCACGTGACGTGGTGCCATCAACAAAAGCCAAACACGCGCTGGTTTAATAAATATTATTTATTAATTTTAATTTATAGTTTATAATTAATTAAATTAAATTTAAATATAATATATGTTATTTAATCCAATTCAAATTACTAGATAGTCGGGTGGAGACACTCCAGCTTATATTTTTATATACTATTAGGAAAAACATTAATAATAATTGAACTAATTTGAATTTATAATCAGAATTAATGTAAGGGGGAAAAATGTTTCACTTATATATCTTATAAATCAATATTATTCTTTTATCTAATCGATGTTTAACTTTTTTCAATATTGATTGTATTTTAATTAGCATATTATTTCTCATAAAGAATCTGATAAAAAAAATAGATTAGAGGCAAGAAGAAACATTATCTAAATGGATTTTAATTAATAAATATACAAATAGATTCTATAGAAGAGGGTAGTTAATTATACATGTATATTTATCAGAGGAAATATCAATTTTCAAAATAAAAAAAAAAATGATTGAATATAATCTGTTATTTCTATTTTTTCATATTTATATTATATATATGTAATTATTTTTGATTATTCTTTTTTTTTTAATTTTAATACTAAAGCTAATTGTAGATATAAATAGATTTCTAAAAAGAAGTTAAAAACATATTTATTTATTTTATTTTAATTTATAAACGTCCTTTAAATCCGGCTTAAATTTATATTTTATTAAGTAGCTTTATCATTTTTCGCAAATATGAATATGATATGTTATTTATTTTTTAAATATTATATATCTGTTTTAATGAATATAATTAAAATATTAAATTGTAATTATTATAATTATATATTTATTTATTTATTTTTTGACGGAAGAAACATAAACATACAAGGCTTGTCTCTCCTTCCACCTCCTCTCCAGCAAAAATACACGCGGGGAATTGAACCCGGATAAATGTTAAGAAATAGCGCCAATTTAAAAGAAAGACTACATACAGTTTTGAATTTTCTCTCTTAAGGAAACCGATTAGAGTAAATTTCATAATTTACTCTAGGAAATTGAATTAATTAATTAATTGTAAGTTGAATAATTTTTTGTAAGTTAAATAATTTTTTGTAATTTATAATTTTTTATTTTATTTTCATGAAAATTTCTAATGAAGAGAGGTTTAAATTGATATTGTTTTGTGTTTGCAGTGTTGTGTTGTATGTTCCTTTTACAATCCTATCATCTTTTTGGGCATTTGAAAAAATGCAGGTAGACTTACAGGGCGTTGATGGTGGTAAACTTCATGGTCTGTGTGTCTGCCTCTCTCACTCTCTCTCTCGCTCTTTCACTCTCCCTGTCTCTTTTCCACTTAGTCACCGGTTAGGCACAGACATTGAGATGCTCTTGGCGCAAAGGTTAAAGGCAGACTCGACGGACTCGGCTGAGACGCTCTCGTCGCACCGGCTACGAGCCCTTCCCCCTCCATTGGCCCGTGCCACTCTCCCTGACGCCCTCACCTTGCGAATACTAAGGCTAAGGCCAAGGGACAGACAAACACGGCCAAGCAAATTCCCTGAAGAACCATCCTAATTATCATACGATGACGTGTGGATGATCAGATTCCAAATGAATCCATCAATCCAACGATTTGATGTTCTTTTATAAAAAAAATATATATTAACATTTTTCAAGAATTATGACTTTCACTTAAAATAATTCTTTATATGTATAACTCTAATCAATTTCTAATATCAAAACTTATTTCAGAATTTCAGTAATAGTATAAGAAAAAAATAAATTATAGTTAAAGTTTTTCTATTGTTTATTAATTAAATATTTACTTGTACTCTTATCTTAAACTATTCATCAAAAGTATAATAAATTTATAGAAATTATTACTCATAAATATATATAAATATATTAAAAGATAAATCGTATATTGCAATAAGAATAGAAAGCATTTGACTTGATGAATAAAATTTTATATAAAATATAAAAATTAATTTATAAATAAATAGCTGAGTCGAGTAATTCCAATACCATTTCTTCACACAATAGAAACTCTAAAATGTTAATTTATTAATATGTAAATATAAATTTTATAAATTAAACAATTTATGGAGGGCAGTTTTAAAATTATATATATATATATATATACGAAGTGTGTCTAAAAAGTTCGGTGAATGGTATGATAAAAACATTAAAAAGATAATGTTAATTGTAAATACCTTTATTAACCTTCAAAATACTATCCACTTGCCACAACCCACTTGTGACGTTCGTATTACGCTTGAAAACTGTTGGAGAGTCTTGATGTGGAAGCAGGACACCAGAAAACACTGAACGTGTACGAGAGTGGCTATCAAAAGATCGGCGATTGACTCTGCGACTTATAGCCGAAAAATTGGGTATTAGAAAAGACACAGTAAGTAGTGTTTTCTGGTGTCCTGCTTGTGGATTGCCAGCCTGAACGTTGTGACGGCTATTCTGAGAACGATTCCACATCAAAACTTCTCCAACAGTTTTCAAGCGTTATACGAACACACACGTTGTCACAAGTGTGTTGTGACTAGTAGAGAATATTTTGAAGGTTAATAAAGGTATTTACAATTAACATTCTCTTTTTGTTTTTATCATACCATTCACCCAACTTTTTAGACACAACTCGTATATAATATAAAATATTAAATTATAAATTATTTTATGACTTTCAAGTATAAATATATTGGTGGATGGAGGGGTTTAAATTTAAATTTAACCCACCAACCAAAAAGAAATAGTTCTTTTTACCGACCGACGATAGTAAGGGAGGTATTGTTTTCACACCAAATTTCACATGTGGAGATTTTTACATATCTCCACGAATCATGCATTTTCTAAACAGAAAAAAGTATTTTTAGCATGATGTCTGTCCGTCCGTCTGTCCGTCTGTCCGTCTGTCCGTCCGTCTGTCCGTCCGTCTGTCCGTCTGTCCGTCCGTCTGTCCGTCCGTCTGTCCGTCTGTCCGTCCGTATAGATGTGTACAGCCTGAACGGCTCAACCGATTTTGATGAAATTTGGTATATTTACTTAATGCATCAGTGGGATGAATTGATCAACTTTTGGTGCAAATCCGTGAACCGGAAGTGGTAGTATTAGCGATCGACAATAGGAAGGGAAGGGTTATTTTCACACCAAATTTCACATGAGGAGATTTTTTTACATGTCTCCACAAATCATGCACTTTGTATTGGTTTTATCCTCGGGAAAATCATCTTTATTAGTTTTTTCTTGATTTAAAATTGTATGACGTCATCCAACCATTCATGACGTCACAGCCTGGTCTTACATATATATTATAAATAAAATAAAATTAAAAATATTTATGTTATATGCCTATATGTTTTTTATTACATTAATAGATATATTAAAATTATTTGAAATTGTTTCTGTAGCTGGAAATAAATTTACTTCAAACCGTCGGTCGGTTCGGACCTGGCCACAGGTCAACTTATTTGAATATTGTATTTTGTCTGAATATTTCTATTTCTATTATAATAAATTCTAATAGATAGGATAAATCGATAAATTGTTTAATTCTTATTTATAAATTTTTAACAATAAAATTAATATCTTTTATCTAATAAACGAATAAAATGATATTATTATTATTAATAATATTGTTTTATAAAATAAGTTGATATCATTTTTAAAATTTTAATTATATTATAGAGCATATAAAATATCATTATTCTGTTGGATATTAAAATATGACAAAGTTTGGTTTCAATTTCTTTGCTCTTTCTCACCCCCCCCCCCCCCCCACCACCTATTCTTACCACTATTTCCTTTGAAGTAAAAATATTGATTATCAAATCCATATTAAAGCAACAACCCTTTTAAGTTGATTTAATCATATATCATATTGTCGATTTGAGATTATATACATACTTATATAGTATTAGGTATATATCTATAAAACTGATTCTTTAGTTTAATAAAATTCACATTTATATGTTGTTTTTTAGTATTAATTTGAATTATATAATTTATTTATAATATGTGAAAAAAAAAAAAAAAATAAAACCAAGTGAAAGCTAAAATAGGGTATGGTATCCAATAGTTTTCTAAAATTTTAGATCAATATCAACATAATATAATATAATAGGTATAAATAAAATGAGTTAAGAAATTTATTCATTCATAAATATGTCAATAGAGATACTATCTTCAAAGCAATTCATTTTCATTTAAAATTTTAAATAATAAAGAGAAAAATGAGTAAATGAATAAATTAAATAATTAGAATTTATTAAATCAAAACAATTATCGAGAATAATATTATTTTTTTTTTAAAAAAAAGAAAGTAAATTTTATTGATTTATTTTTACCTATTATAAATGAAATAAAATTTTACAAATGAATGGTTTTCTCTAATCTCACTATATATAAATTAATTTATAATTAGAACCATTGTAATACTTATAATATGTTGAATGTAGTATATACGAGGGCAATTCACAAAGTAATTAAGACAAAACTAGTACAGGAAAATGTTTTTTATTATATACATTTGAAAGAGCAACTAAAATACTATTTTTCTACATAATTGCCAAAAAAAGTTGAGACATTTATCGAGCTTCGAAATTCCTTCCTCATAGAAATCCGCCGCCTTTGTGTGGTACCCACCTGGCACAAAACTTATGGTAGCCTAACTTTTAAGAAACAATTTCGTAGAATAAGTGCGTGAAATTTGCGGAAAACTGAAGGAAAGTTCTGTTATGGTGAAACGACCGTTTCCTCTAATTTTTTCATTGATCTTTTCCGCCAGTTTTTCACCGTCGTTTTACCATAACCCTTCAGTTTTCCGCAAATTTCACGTACTTTATTGTACAAAATTGTTTCTCAAAAGTTAGGCTACCATAAGTTTTGTGCCCGGTGGGTACCACACTAAGGCGGCGGATTTCTATGAGGAAGGAATTTCGAAGCTCGTTCATCGCTAAGATAAATGTCTCAACTTTTTTAGCGATTATGTAGAAAAATAGTATTTTAATTGCTCTTTCAAATGTAAATAATAATAAATATTTTCCTATACTAGATTTGTCTTAATTACAAAACGTAACCTACTTTGTGAATTGCCCTCGTAGGTATATGTATTTGTATATGTAGTACTTCATTTAGTATGACATTCAATTCATTTTTTTTTGTTATATAATGAAAATTCAAATAAAATATAATATAATTCTAATTTTATTTATTTTCTTTTTTTATGTGTTTATTATTAAGTTCAATATAAATACATTTTAGGAAAAATACATCATCTAAGGCAGGTATACGAATTTGTGCGTCCAACAACAATAAGAACAATAACATTAACAATGAATAATTGTTATCAATGAACTCTTATCCTAATTAGAAAAATATTATTTATCTATAATATCAATTAATATATTTGAAATTACAAAGGAAAAAATACAATAAAAAAATATCTATATATACATTAAATTAATTGAATGAAAATTTTACAATCAGGTATTCTTGACAAATTGGCACCTTTATAAAATTCATTGGGATTTGAAATCAAAATAAAAACAAAAATTTATAGAAATTAGAGTAATTATTAAAGGATTAAATAAAAATATTTTTTATAAATATTTATAATATTTCCATATTGATTTCTATTTAATATGAAATTTAGTAAGGTGCTTTGATTTGTCTTTTATATTTTTAATTTTTTTTTCGTGGAAGCATTAAATCTCTTTAACTTATAACATTTTGATTAGTTAGTTTTTTTTATTTATATTTATTAATTAAATTTCATTTTTTTAAAGAATATACAAGAAATGCATTTGATCAAAAAACAAATTATAAATTAAATAAATGAGAATAGGATGTACTTATTTATATAGGTAAGCTTATATTAAAATATGTGTGTATGTTTTTGATAGAATTCATTGATAAATAATTATTCTTACTTATGAATAATCTTAGTGGTCCAACAATAATCGATACATAATCTATTTATTTAGTATTTAATTGATTAAGTCCCTCTATGAGGTTGAATGTCTCATCTAAACACTTCTTTTGGGTTCGGCCAGCGGCCAGCCGCTGCCTGTATTCAGTTGGGGTCAGCATTCCACTGAAAAATCAAACACATACACATATGCACACAAACATCAATACAAACATTTCTAATAGAGTTTTTGAGAAAAGTGATTGATTAAACTTGTATAAACAGATGGAAATTTTTTTTGCCTTATTAAACAAATACTTAAGTAATACTTAATATTTTATCATCTCCTAAGTAAAATAAATCTGAAGCATTCAATAAAATTCATATTTACATTAAATTAACATCCTAAGTAAATTAAATTAAAAATTAATGTCATTTTTACAATCTCGTCAGAGATAGTATTGCGATCACGAAAATTTTTGATGTTGAGATTTTGATGTTTTATACGTTTTGAAGGTTCCTGAATCATTTTCACTAAGGTTGAGAAAAATGTCTGTGTGTATGTATGTGTGTATGTGTGTGTATGTAAAACGGTTTGAGCTAGAATCATAAAAATTGGTATACGGGCATTATTTAAAATTCGTAGTTTTCTATCAACTTTTGAGAAATGTAGCTCAACCAGAAGAGGGTCATAACCTACGTTTTGATTTTTTTTCCTCTAAAGTGACCGTAAAAATAAAGATATATGTTTGATAGTTTTTCATATAATTAAAGATTGTATAAAACTGCTATATATAGAATTTCAGCTTGATTGAATGACTGAAAGTATCGAAATTAATTTTTTAACACTTCAAATTACGCGCCAACGTGGTGCCATCAACAAAGAGCCAAACATGTGCTGGTTTAATAAATATTATTTATTAATTTTAATTTATTACTTAATTAATTAAATTTATTTTAATTTAAATATAATATATGTTATTTAATCCAATTTAAATTGCGAGATAGTCGAGTGGAGACACTCCAGCTTATTGTTTCTTTTTAATAATTTGGTATAATAATAATGATTCAAAATTTACTTATTTAATAATCTCTTATAAGAGAACATTATAAACTATTTTTATAATACTATAATGGGAGCGATCAATGTTCAGCTGTGCCACCACAGACGCACACTTCCAATTTAGTCTGTCTAATCGGCAATCGTCAAAAATTGAAAACCCTTAGGCATATAATGTTTGAGTGCCCAATATACGAGGGTATAAGATACCCCATAAGCGTTCATTCTATTATCCCCATCTAGTCAACTTGAGCTAAAAATAAGTTGACCTGTGGCCAGGTCCGAACCGACCGACGGTTTGAAATAAATTAATTTCCAGCTACAGAAACAATTTCAAATAATTTTAATATATCTATTAATGTAATAAAAAACAGATATGAATATAACATAAATAGTTTTAATTTTATTTTATTTATAATATATAGCTGAAGTAGCCGGCGTTGCCCGTGATCATAATAAGGAGGCTGTGACGTCATGAAGGGCTGGGTGACGTCATATAATTTTAAATTAAGAAAAACATAATGAAGATGATTTTTTCCAAGGATAAAACCAATACATTCGTGGTGATATGTAAAAAAATCTCCTCATGTGAAATTTGGTGTGAAAATAACCCTTCCCTTCCTATCGTCGATCGCTAATACTACCACTTCCGGTTTCCGGATTTGCACCAAAAGTTGATCAATTCATTCCACTGATGCATTAAGTAAATATACCAAATTTCATCAAAATCCGTTGAGCCGTTCAGGCTGTACACATCTATACGGACAGACGGACGGACGGACGGACGGACGGACGGACGGACGGACAGGCATCATGCTAAAAATACTTTTTTCTGTTAAGAAAATGCATGATTCGTGGAGATATGTAAAAATCTCCACATGTGAAATTTGGTGTGAAAACAATACCTCCCTTACTATCGTCGGTCGGTAAAAATGTCTCGGTTTTCATAATGGGCACTCTTCGACTCAAAGCATTAATTTTTGTTGAATAGCCATTCGATTGTAAGACCAGTGAAATTTTTTTCCAATCCGTTGTTTGCTATTCTTCATTTGTGTTAATTGGTTTAGTGTTTTTTGTGAGGAGGAAAGAGGGTTGTGGGTGAGGAGGTGGTAATCTTGGGTGTCTCTGTATTTCCGCCATAACTTCCAGTGGGATATGAGGGTGGGGAGAATGGGGGAATCACTGTACCACTTATGGGATAGCAGGTAGGCAATAATGAATTAATTGTTTCAAATGTAATTGGTGGAAAGTTCTAAATACGTGTACCTAATAATAATAATAATAATAATATAATATTACAATATTTTTTTAAAAAAAGTTTAAATTTTCAATAATAACTTTTTTTTAAAAATGTTTATAAAAATATTAAATTGTTAAAGCTTTTGTGGTTATGTTTATTCATAAAGGAATTTTGTAAATAAAACCACATATTGATATTTTGATATTGCTCTTTCTGCAATGGTTATCAAGCGACTGCAGAAAGAGCAATCGAAAGGTTGTGTATTTTTTGTGTTTTTGAATAAATTTATACTAAAATATCAATATTTGGTTTTATTTAAAAAATTCCCTTATTTTTATAAAGATAAATAGTTTAAAATAATGATAATTGTATTCTGGATATTGTGATAAAATAAACTTTAATTAAAAATTTTAAAAATTCTATTCCTCATTCGATTTTTGATAAAATATTAATTTTATAGTATAAATTAATTTAAAAAATGAATTCTCTTTATTATTTTTTTAATTTTTTTAATGATTAATAACTAATTGTAATCAATCATTTTACAATTTGTTAACATTATAAATGAAATATAGATTCTATCATTAAGAAATTAAGAAAATTTTATGCGAGAAATTATTCATTATTTTAATATTTTCACCAAAATCTAAATAGAAATGTAAATTCAGTTCTGATGGCTTTCATTCTATTTTTATTTAGAAAGTATAAATAAATAAAAGAATTTTTTTTCCTCCTAAAGAATGGATACTTAATTAGATAAAAGGAATTTATTAATCTGAAATTTTTAATCACATTTCATAAAAGTTTTTTATATTTTATTCGATTTAAAAATAAAATTAATAATTAAATTAAAATATTTTCGAAAAAATAACAAATTACTTTGAAGAGAATGTGACTTAGGTATGTCCCTTCTCTAAAAATCTCTGAATTTTTATGAAATAAATGAGAATTTATTAATTTTTTACCGTAGGATAGTATCAAACGATACGGCGATTCCTTTGTCGACCATTCGTCTATAAAGGATCCAACATTCACGTTCTTTTGGAGATCGCAAATCTACGGGCTGCTCGGTCCCGCCGGCTGCCGTTGAACTTTCTGAAGAATTTGAAGTTGGATTTTGATCCGTCAGTCTAGAAAGTACTCTGTAACAAATACAATTTCATCATAACTATTTTCTTTCTATATTTCACTGAGTCTTTACTAAAGGATTATTTTATACCATTAATTAATTATACCATAAATTTATAGAAATGAAAGGAATGTTTTACATATAAAAATTACTTACATTTTAATTTATTTACTTTACTATTTCAAAAAAAGAGGGTACATGGCTTTTAATACTTTCTTACTATAGACTTTTGTATATAAATAAAAGTTTTTTTTTAATTTAATATCATATTACTTCATTCATTAGTTTTGATTTGTTCTTAAAAAAAAACCTCTGACTTTTGTAAGGACAACGCCTATCAAGTCGGTTATATCAATGAGGTGTCCTATGATCAGTAGAACGGGTACTCTCAACCTTTACCTTGATTTTCTTGAACGGAGGCCCTATCAAATAGTAATATATTTCCCCAATGTTGTTCCCGGAGGCTGGGTTGACTCCATCCCATAGACCCCAGCTAGGGAAATTCTCTTGCCAGGCCCGGGACTTGAACCCGGGACCATGTGAATGTGAGGCAGGTTCGCTACCCACACACCCAATGGCGCCTTTGATTTGTTCTTATTTCAATCATAAAAATATTGTTTCAATTTTTTTATATTTTATATTATTCTAGAAAAGAAAGGGTCACAAAAAACTAATGTTATTTTAATACCTGTTAGGGGTGGATTGATGATTTTCACCAGGGGCGTTAATATCAGCAGGAGCACTTGATTGTCTCTCTAAAACGGGTCTGCGTCGGGTTAAAATAGAACTTTGTGGACGGATTATAACCGGAGGCGACTCTGATTTCGTCACCGGGGATGCTTCTTCTTGATTAGTCTCACAATTTTCATTTTTGAGAAATGAAACTAAAACAATCATTTAAACAAAAACATATCTTATTGTATTCTCTAGTTAGTCATATTAAATTGAAAATGAAAGAAAGATATTTATAATACAATTTAAGAAAATTATAAAAATTGAAATAAGTATTTTAATTTTTTTGTTTTTCAATTATTATAGAATTTTTTTTTTATTATTATTAAATTCTTGTTTTACTCTTTTTTCTTATTCGATTTGTTTGTGAAATGTACAAATTTTTAATGATATTTTAAATACAATTGATTAGTATTTTTTAGAAAATATACAAATAAATTTATATAAACCTAATATGCGCCATTATTATTGGCAATGTTTCATCATTTTTCGGGCTGATTCATTATGCCATAGGTAAAGAATTTCTGCGGTTTCTTCTTGAAAACTGATTCAAGAGGTTTTCACTGGCATCTTTTGAATTCAGTTTAATTCCATACTCGAGGGAAAGTCCGTGACATTTTGAATTTCTTAAATGAAATAGTAACGCTGCTCCTGTCAGCAGTCAATCAGCTGGCTCCTGCCGAAATTTGAACCAGCTGGATTTTATAGTTTTAATTTGACATCATTTAATAGCAGACTACCTCGTGATTTAAGAAGAAAATTAAGCATTATTTTTGTGGAAAAAACAACACTGAAACCATTCCGTAACCGTGGATGAATCCTGGATCCACCACAACACATCCGAGTTCAAACAGCAGTTTCTTGGGATGAATGGGCAACAAAAATGTCCTCGACAAATCTTATTTTTTGCGAGGGATAAAAATATTGGAGAAAAATTAGACGAAGTGAATAGAGATCAAAGGAGTCTTAGTTGAAAAATAAAATAATTTTTTATATATCCAAAAACCTGTGTTCCATTCAAAATGTCACTGACTTATTGATCTGCCCGCGTGAGACAAGCTTTTTTAGAATAAACCTAAACATTTATTGTTTTTTTTTTGTTTCAAAATAGTCTTATTAAAATTGTAAAGATATTAAATATTTTAGGTATTTATGTTTTAATATACTTCATTTAACATCAGAAAAATTCCTACTAATTTTGTAAAAATATATAAGATATTTTTATTAAAAAATAAAATAAAAGAAACTACATACATACATACAATTATGTTTATTATTTAACATTCAAGAATTTTTTTTCTCACAGAAAATAATATTAATAATAATTAATTAACAAGGGTCTGCCTGAATAAGATGTTTAATTATTTGTTTGTTTATTATTATTGTTTATTGAAAGGGTAATTAATAATCTTTACTATAACTAATCTTAATTAATGAAATTCCAATGAGATTGGAAAGGGTATTTAGTTTGTGCACACATCTACGAGTAATTTAAAGTAGTAAGTTAGGAAAGTAAATATTTTTCAACTTATAGTTCCTAACATACGTATGTATGTATATGAAATAATATATATGTATATTATGAAATATGTAAAAAATGTAATTTAAAATTTAATATTAGATAGATAGATTACTATTTTTATTTTATTTTTTAAGCCATTAAAATGAATATAAGTATGAAAAAGAAAATAGTATGATGTGATTTGTTTATTTTATCGGAAATCAGATTGAATTGATTATAACAAATTTGTTTATTTTTTTTTATAGGAAATATGTAATTTATGAGTCAACAGAGACGAGCTGTCATTTTGTTTATATCTTGTCTCTTTCTCTCTCCAATTCTAATTGAGGTTGTTGTCCCCCAATTCACCCTTCCTGGTACGACATTGTCCCAGTCTCTTCTCCCCTTCCTCACTTGATTCGTGCTCGGGGTGCCTCGACCCAATTGATTGATCCCAGGCATGAACAGGTCATAAGGAAGAGTTCCCTAAACGACACAAGTGTTGCAATTATACGTTTCCACGTTGCTACTAAAATCACTTTATAGAAACATTTCAACAAATATCATGCGTATAGAAAGATCTTAGATGTATATACCTAAAAAAAATTTATTTTCTATATAAATTTTAATAGAAAGAATACATTACTATTTGATAAAGTTCATCAAATGTTAACTAATTTTAATAAATCACTTTTATTATAATTTTTTGTTATATTATGCATATCTATAACGCGTATAATCTTTTACATTCTCACACACAGTTAAATTCTAATAAAATCTCTACAAGATAATCACAAGTTGCAACAAATAGTTAAAGATAAATCCTATCATCAAGATAAAATCTTGCCTCCCATCTTGCTTAATTTAATATATAATATTATTATTATAATTTTATATGAATTTGAAGAAAAGTAAATTTAAATAATTTAGTTAATTTTTAATTAATAAAATTAATTTATTATTATCTTTATTTATTCAAGTATCTAATAAAATAATAATATTAATATTGGCTGTATATTGAAATAATTATTATATAATAAGAGTAAGGAATATATTATTTAAATATGAAGTATATGCAATTTAATCGTTACCTAATATGTATAATTAAATTTATCTTTGAAATATCTATGGACAAACCAATTTTAACTCAAACATAGTCACTAAATTGTGAGTTCCTTCATATAATTGAAAGGAAAAAATTAAAAATATAAATTTATCTTTGTGTTATATTTTGATATACCTAATCAATATAATTTTAAATCTTATTATTGTTCTATAGAATAAATAAATTTTATAAAATTACTGCTAATTGTAATGGTAAAAATTAGTATAAACCTCACAAAGAGAAAGGCTGGAATTTAACTAACAAATAAAATAGTATTTAATTTAATTACAGATCTAGAAACCCAATAATATTAAATAAAAATTTAAATAAATTTATAATTATATAATATAGAAAAAATTACCTATATTAATATATATATATAATTTATATATACTATAATATAGATGTAGAAATACATATTTAATATATAATTTTTCAAAATGTGAAAAAAATAAATAATTTCATCATATAAAAAGAAAAAAAGAAAGAAAAATATTAAATTTTTAATAATTTATAGGTGGAAAAATAAATAAATAAAAATTATAAATATATCTCTATAAAGGTAAATTTTGATTCAACATTGGACTTTCTACTTTCTAAGTAATTTTTTGCATGAAACAAATATTTATATTTCTTTGAATCGTTTAATATTCTTTTAATTTTTATATTAATCTAATTCGTGATCAGGAAAAATTTCATTCAATTTGATTTTTTCTATATGCTTAACTAGTATAAAATAAAATAAAAGTCATGTTTTCATAATATATATATATATATATATACTCAGATATACAGTAGATATTTAAAGATATTGTAGAACAAAATACAATTATTTTGAACTTTTGTTTATCCTTTAAGCCAGTGATACTCAACCACTGTGCCACAAGATTATCAAAATATGTAAATTTTACAAATGTAAAATTCAAATTAAAAAAAAGTACTTATTTATTTTTATATATATGTAAAAAAAAGCTAAACTGTTTTTGTGATCAGTCTCTTAAACATTTTCGACTTTTTTTCAATATGTTTCTAAAAAAAAAAGAAAAGGTAAAATGTTTTTTTTTCAATATGGTAAATAGGTAAATAACTTTTAGACTTATCTTTTTCTTTGTGTGCCACCATATTTTTAAACCTTTAAAAGTGTACCGCGGTAAAAAATCACTGCTTTAACCATGTGATAAATAAGCTAAAATGTTTTTGTGATCTTAAGAATTTTTGATTTATAAAATTTCTAGTTTAAAAATAAAAAACAAAAACAAAATTAAGTTTAATAAAAAAATAAAAAAAAAAGAAATTTTCTGACACTTTAAAATTAATTCTTAATTCTAGATTCGTGTTTTACAATAATTAAATAGAAAAATTCATAGATGAACAAAATAATGATGTGTTATTAATTTAAAGTATTTCCAAAGTTTTGTTTCCTTATTAACAACTAAAGCTGATGGAATTCGAGAAGTGAAAATGTCTATAAAGACGCTAAAACGTTAATTAACCATCTTAATGAAATCGCCCACCTCCTACTCACCCAGCAAAGAAGAGGGAGGGAAGCGTGCAAAGGTGAAAACAACCACCGTTCGCACGCGAACCCTTTCATACTAATTAATGACAGGGGTTGACAAAAACCACCTCCTTCATTGTTCCAATTCATTTGTTTAATTTGTATCATAATTGCATGTTTTATGTGATGTAATGAAAAGAGTTTCTTAATTTTTGTTAAGGAATGCTTATAACCTTCAAAAAGCAGATAAGTCATATATATATATATATATATATATATATAGTGTTTAATTTTCCTGGAATGGTAATTTTAATTTTCATCAACTAATTAAAATATTTTACACTTAGAAAGTAATTAATTCAAATGTTTCAATGGCCAAACTGGCAAACACTTGAAAATAAGATAAATTTTAACACTTACTATCAGTCTTTTCAGGGAAACAGTACACAACCTTCTTCACACAAAAGAAATTTAAAACAATTAAAAAAAAATTCATCAATTTTTATAAAGCAGTGGTTGGTGTCATTGGCTTAGGACAGTGAGGTTATGGTATTTTCTCATCTATAAATTAATAAAGTTTATATTTACGATTATAATCTAATAATAATCTAACTTACGGCTAACTAAATTTACGACTAAATATAAAAAAATTTATTAAAAATCATTAAGTTTTAATATTCCTTTAAAATTATTTTTATTATTAATTTGTAATTAATCCTTTAATAGACTTACTATTGTTTTTATATTAAATATTATTTTATTTTATATAAAAAAAATATTAGGATAACTAATTTACAATATATAATGTTATATGGGTAAGAAAAATACATTTAAACTTATTGCTGGTGTATCACCAAATTTTGATATTGTTAAAAGTGTACCGTAATAAACAAAAGGTTGAGAGGTTACTAGCTGTACCCGGTGACGCATCACTGATGTTCTGTCTAGTTATAATGAAAAACGAAACTGTTCGTTTCTAATATTTACTATCTCGTCAGAGATAGTATTGCGATCACGAAAATTTTTGATGTTGAGATTTTGATGTTTTTATACGTTTTGAAGGTTCCTGAATCATTTTCACTAGGTTTGAGAAAAATGTCTCTGTGTGTGTATGTGTGTGTGTATTTAGACAAGATTACGCAAAAACGGTTTGAGCTAGAATAATGAAATTTGGTATACGGGCATTTGGTATAATTCAAAATTCGTAGTTTTCTATCAACTTTTGAGAAATGTAGCTCAACCGGAAGAGGGTCATTACCTTCAACGTTTTGATTTTTTTCCCTCTAAAGTGACCGTAAAAATAAAGATATATGTTTGATAGTTTTTCAAAAATTTTAGAAAAATTGTATAAAACTGCAATATATAGAATTTCAGCTTGATTGAATCGGTGAAAGTACCGGAATTAATTTTTTAACAATGCAAATCACGCGCAAGCACGTGATGTGATGCCATCAACAAAGAGCGAAACATGAACTGGTTTAACAAATATTAATTTATAATTTATGATTAATTAAACTTAATTTAAATATAATATATGATCTTATTTAATCCAATTCAAATTGCGAGATAGTCGAGTGGAGACACTCCAGCTTATTTTAATTTTAGAAAAATTAAATATATACAATATTTTTT